>JACEIK010006271.1:39247-67085 GCA_018107945.1 Datura stramonium | reverse complement strand
ATATTGCTTGTATATTTTATATTTCATGATTTAAAACTCTAAAAGTATGGATGCCCAATTATGAAGGACTTTTTGGTAAAATTCCTATTCATGATGAATCTGCAAGCTTAAATACGAATTTTTGAGTTTCAAGCATGTCTTTAAGTTTCCTATTTCTCATGTTGTCATGATTATGTTTCGCATAAATTAAGCATTTCAAGTATGATTAAGATTTTGGGCCATGCACATACGTTATGTATGATTTATGAACTATGTCTTTGGCCGACTCACGGGCCCAAATTCCATGCTAGTATTATGAACTCTCAGACATGGTATGATCTTCATGATTTAACTAGTTGTGCATGTTATGTATGAATTTCTATCATTACATGTTTTGGGAGTAGTACTTAACACGTAGGTTCGGGGCCTAGGTTACGCCCCGAATCTCAGAACTACGTGGCACTGTAGGATTATGTTTGGGACCTCCTCAGTGGCTATCCACTATGCCCTATGGGGCCTTCATGAGTGATATCACGCCTTTCATGGTTCATACCCTTGGCAAGGTATGAACGGCCTCCCAACTAGGTGTACAAGTCGGACTTCATGTGTGCTCATGTGGAGTATGTCGGTTATAGAAATCTCTCATTGTTCCTCACGGTTTTGAAATATGCATGATTATGTTCTTTTGGCTCAAGTTATGATTTATGAAATTTTTTTCCCGCATGTTATGACTGTGATGAGTTTATGAATATTTTTGGAAATATTGAGCCTTGCGATATACTTACGATTTCAGTCTTATAATTGTGATGTCCCCACTCCTTTAACTGTTATGTTTTTAAGCATTGCTTTGTATACCTTACATACTTAGTACTATCCAAGTACTGACCCACATATTTTCAGGATCTGATTCGCAAGTTCCGCATTGTCCCTAGCTTGCGCTCAGTTCCACTCAGTCTTCAGTGGTGAATCCTAATGATTCAAGGCTTCATGTTCAAACTTGTTTAATTGTCTTGTGTTTTCAAAATGTTTGGGTTAGTTGGGGTCTTGTCCCTTCAACCCGTCTTTTATGATTAGAGGTTTTCAGGCTTATGTGTAGTATTTTGTCATTGATGAATGTATTTCGATTTGTCGTTCCTTACAATTCATGATACGATTTTCAGTTAGTTTATGATTGATAAGTTAAGTTTTCCACCTTTTATGAATGAATTAGTATTATGCTCACGCCATGGGTTGACTTGGGGTCTCTTTGGGCTCCTTGTCCTGTGTCTACGATCTGGGTGTACTCTCGGGTCGTGACACTCATACATGGGTAATTTATGAACGTATATACATGATAGATACTTCATCATACTTGAAATCATCAATCATAAACTAGACTTTTTCATGAACTTGCATAATTGGGAAACAATCTTATAAAAGCTTGAACTCGTGAATTTATAACCAAAACATTTAGAAAATTTGCCCATGATTCGTCAAAAATACTTTAAAACATAGAGGGAATCGACCCATATACAATCTGTAAGAATTCTATGAAATTAGATTAAAATCTCTTTTTGATCATGATTTGAATTGAGACTTGATTCATAAAATTGAGAAGAATTATGAGCATGAGAGTGAAAGGAACCCTCATTCATGGACTCACATACCTAGAAAAACTAAATCTACACTTGTCCTACAAAGCCCAAAGAATTTGGAGATGAACTTGAAGGGTTCTAGGCTTGATCTTCAATGGAGAGGTCTAGACTTGAATGCATGGGAGGGGAATGGTTAGTATATGCTTAACCCCTCTTAATACACCTTTTTCAAAGCTTAAAATGATGTAGTTTAGGGCTTAGGAGCTTAGAAATTACGAAAATATCCTTACTGATTTCGCAGAAAAAATACATATTGCCAGAAGTAATGACTCAACCAACGAGTCGTCCCTCTATCCCATGACTCGTTACATAGCTCGTTACTTTCTTTTTAATGTTTCTTAGATCTCATGCCTTCGAACAACGACTCGACAGGATGGGTCGGTACTCGACACGATGACCCATTACTTCCACCCATAGTCACCATTGTCTGTCTATGCTTAGCTTCTGGAATTTTCACCATAGATCAAACGACGAGTCGTACTATAAAACCACGGGTTGTTGGACCCATCCGTTGCTTCTGCACCTTCTCACAGATACTAACCATGACCCATTGATCCCCAAAATGAGTCATACCACGACCCGTACAATCTAATCCTAGCCCTCCTGAACCAACCAACGACTCTCAACGATGATCCGTTATAGGAATCCATGAGTCATTCCACGACTCGTTGTTACTGGGCTTTCTTTAACAGGTTCTAACCACGAGCAATCCCACGACTCGTTACTCCTTACCACAACTCGTACAATTAGCTGTTCTGAGGCATTTTCTAGACTTTCTTTGCTGATCTTACTTCCAATCTGGAATCTAGTCTTAGGAACTTTTGGTATATTACAATATCTTTCTCTTGGGAATGTTCATCCTCGAATGTGGCCTTAACATACAGAAAAGGTTGGAAAAAGAACTAAAAGCTTAAATATTGATTATCTAAAGCTGAAAACTGACGGAGTGACTGACTCCGTACTGAGATACATGACTGAACTGAATTTAAGAATCATACATACATGCTAAAACAAGAATGGAACTGAGAGGCATAAACTAGACATGAAATTGAGTAGAGTATTAGAGAGGAAACTGTTATCTCATGTTGGAACTGAGCCAGAAGGGAAAAGATGCGGGTATTTAGCCATCATATCTTCTTCGGCTTCCCACATCCCTTAACAAGTTGATTCCTCCACAAAACCTTCACTGAAGCTACCTCCTTGTTCCTCAACTTTTGAACCTGATGATCAAGGATCTCAACCAGAACCTCCTCATAGCTAAGGATATTCCTCACACCTATACTCTCCACTAGAACAACCAAAGTCGAGTCACCAATGCACTTCTTCAATAGTGATACATAGAAAACTGGATGTACTGAAGCTAACTCTGAGGGAAACTCTAACACATGGGCCACCTTGCCAACACGTCTCATAATCATGTATGGGCTAACATATCGGGGACTAAGCTTCCCTCTCTATCCGAACCTCATCACTCTCTTCATGGGAGACACCTTCAAGAACACCCAATCATATACTTCAAACTCAAGATCCCTCCGCCTAACACCCACATAGGATTTCTGATGACTCTAAGCTATTTTCAGTTCTCTAATAAGCTAAACATTCTCCATAGCCGTATGAACTAAATCTGGCCATATCAATGTAGCTTCACGTACCCCGAACCAACCAATAGGTAAACTACACCTCCGCCCATAAAAAGCCTCAAACGGAGCCATCTGAATGGTGGAGTGGTAGTTGTTGTTATATGCAAACTCGATGAGAGGCAAATGATTATCCCAACTAACCTTGAAGTCAATCACACATGCTCTCAACATATCCTCAAGATTCTGAATGGTCTGCTCGGCCTGACCATCTGTCTGCGGGTGAAAAGCTATGAGCTTGACCTGAGTACCAAGTCCCTTCTGAAACTATCTCCAAAACTGCGATTTAAACTAGATATCTCTATTTGAAATGATAGACAAGGGAACTCCATGCAACTGAACTAACTCTTGAATATATAATCTAGCATAGTCCTCAGCTTAATCGGTAGATTTTACCAGTAGGAAATGAGCTGCCTTAGTCAATTTGTCTACAACCATCCAAATAGAGTCATATTTTCGGCAAGTACGAGCCAAACCTGCAATGAAGTCCATATTGATCTCTCCCCACTTCCAAGTAGGGATACTAATATGTTGTAGCACACCTACAGGTATTTAATGCTCGACTTTCACTTGCTGACAATCCAAACACTTAGCCACAAAATCTTCTATGTCCTTCATGCTGCCATTCTACCAATAGACGTCTCATAGGTCATAGTACAACTTGGTGGCACCTGGATATAGAGAATATTGAGAACCATGAGCCTCATTCAACATCCGTTCTCATAAATCATCAACATCCGGAACATATAAAAAACCCTAATATCGAAGTACACCATCTACCCCTTAAGAGAAGACCTCCACCTTCTGATTTTGAACTGCTTCCTTTATCTTCACCAAAATAGGATCTTCATCTTCCCTAGCCTTGACCTCATTCCACAAAAGAGGATTATGATCCATTCTAAACATTAATACCACCATCCGTCGAGTCAATAAAGCAAACCCCTGATTGTGCAAGCTGATGCACATCCTTCACCAACTCCTTCCTTACATCTTACACTAGAGAAATTCTTTCCATGGACACTCTACTAAGGGCATCTGCCACTACATTGGCCTTGCCCTGATGATAAAGGACACTCATGTCATATTCCTTGAGTAGCTCTAACCATCTCTTTTTTTGCAAATTCAAATCCCTTTGAGTAACACATACTGAAGGATCTTGCGATCCATAAACATATTCACATGGACCCCATACAAATAGTATATCCAATTCTTCAATGCGAACACCACCACTACCAATTCTAGGTCATGCATTGAGTAATTCTTCTCATGAGTCTTAAGTTGTCTAGAGGCATACGCGATGAACTTACCATGCTTCATCAACACACAACCTAGACCAACTTTAGAGACATCATAATACACAATAAAGCCATTCATGCTCTTTGGTAGGGTCAATACTGGGGTTGAAGTGAGTCGGGTCTTTAACTCCTAAAAACTCTTCTCACAGGCATCCGACCACTGAAATTTAATTTTCTTCTGAGTCAACTTAGTCAACAGGGCTATAATGGATGTAAACCCTTCAACAAACCTCCTGTAGTAGCCAGCTAAACCCAAGAAGCTCCTGATATCTGAAGGACTAACTAGTCTAGGCCAATTCTTCTCCGTCTCTATCTTTTGCGAGTCCACCTGCATACCCTCACTAGACACCACATGACCCAAAAATGCTACTGAGTCTAACCAAAACTCGCACTTGCTAAATTTAGCAAACAGTTGGTGATCCTCAAGAGTTTGTAGCACAATCCTCAAATGAGCGGCATGCTCCTCCTTGCTCCGAGAATATATGAGAATATAATCTATAAAGACAATCACGAACATATCCAAATACATATTGAACACCCTATTCATCAAATCCTTAAAGGCTGAAGGAGCATTTGTTGGTCCAAAAGATATAACTACAAACTCATAGTGATCAGACCGAGTCTAGAAAACTATCTCCGGGATGTCACTATCCCTAACTCTGAGGTGGTGATAGCCAGATCTCATGTCTATCTTTGAGAAGCACTTGGCACCCTGAAGTTGGTCAAACAAGTCATCAATAATGGGGAGGGGGATACTTGTTCTTGATTGTAACCTTGTTCAGCTGCTGAAAGTCAATGCACATACGAAGAGACCCATCCTTCTTTCAAACAAATAGAACTGGTGCACCCCACGGGGATTTGCTAGGTTTGATGAAACCTTTTCTAGGAGATCCTTCAACTGTTCTTTCAACTCTTTAGCTTAGTTGGAGTCATTCAGTAAGGAGGAATAGATATAGGTTACGTATCAGGAAGAAGGTCAATACCAAATTCAATCTCTCACTCGGGAGAGACTCTGGTAGATCATCTAGAAAACCTTCGGGTACTCACACACAATAGGGATAGAATGAAGAGTCGGGGTCTCGAATGTAGCATCCTTAAACCTAACTAGATAGTACACACAACCTTTGGAAATCATCTTTTTGGTATTAAGGAAGGATATAAAGCGACCTACAGGCATGGCCAAACTACCCTTCCATTCTAGGACTGGCTCACCCGAAAATTGAAACTCTACAATACGGGTTCTACAATTCACTAAGGCATAACACACATCCAACCAATCCATACCAAAGATAACATTAAAATCAGTCATTTCTAACTCTACTAGATTTGTTGAGGTGACTTTCAGAAGGACTCTGACAGTGCAATTTCTGTACACCCGTCGAGCTATAATTCAGTCACCGACTGGAGTAGAGACTGAGAAGGGTTCTGATAGGATTTCGGGACTGACTCTAAAATTAATAGCAACATAAGGTGTCACAAAATATAGGGTAACCCCTGGATCTAACAATACATATACATCAAGATGAAATACTCGTAACATACCAGTGACTATATCTGGAGAGACCTCCTGCTCCTGACAACACGAGAGGGCATAAAATATGTTCTGCCGCTGACCACCACCTGCACTAGTGGATGCACCCTACTGACACTGAATGTGCTGGTGGAGCTACTGAACTGGTGGTTGGGTCATGACCTCTACCATGGCCCTATCTAGCTAAAGGGCAATCTCTAAGCATGTATCCGGGCTTCCCTCACCCAAAACATGCACCTGAACCTTCTAAGCACTCTCCCGTGTGTCTCCTACCACACCTGCTACAAACTAGAATGCTACGCTCTGCTGACATGCTCCTCTAAACTCGAGAGCTTAATACCCATCCCCTCTGCTCGTGCCCAAATCTGAATGGCACACTGGCTGATGATGGTGTTTGGGCTAATGACCTCTGGTGGGACCGCTGATGATGTCCGCCACCGGACCTCTATTAGGAAAACCCAAAGCTGCCTGTCCTGGCCCTCTTGGCCTCTCTCTGCCTTTCCTTCATCTGATCCACCTCAATCTACTGGGCGTATATCACCAAATGGGAAAAATCAAGATCACTATTCAGCATTGCAGTTCTACACTCCTTGACCAGCGAATCTGACACTCCATACACAAATTTGTTCATACGAGCTCTCTAATCCGCAATCATCTCTAGCACATACTTGGATAGCCGAGTGAACTCTAAGGCGTACTCTTGAATAGTTATCTAGTTGTGCCTCAAGTTTACAAACTCCACCGCCTTTGCCTCCCTCAACTTCCTAGGAAAGAATACATCTAAAAAGGCAATCATGAACTCATCACAGCTCAAGGGAACTTTGCCCGCTGCTCTGCCATCCCTCCATTGACGGTACCAAATGTAAGCAATCCCCTTCAGCTAATATGAGGCTAAGTCTGCGCCCTCTTCTCTCATCACCCCCATAATTTGGGTCATCTTCTGAATTACAGCAAGTGCATTTCCCACTACAACAGTTCCGTGGCAGCGAAAATTTGTCCATTGTAGTGGAAAATAAATCAGTTTAAAGGTAGATGGGATGATTTTTGGAGTTCATTCTCCAACTTTTCTCATTTCAATCTTTGGCGATTCTCTAAACTCCTTTGGTCATTTTTAGTGATTTTTCCAGGTAATACTTGGCCCTGTAGTTACTTGCTTCTTCTGGTTTAGAATACTTGCTTTATTATGCCTTCATGCACTTTTTTTCGGGTGGTTATTGGGGTGATAAGGGTAGGTTCCTTTTTCAAATTCATAGAGTAGATTGTCGAAGCATACTACTTGCATTTATGTTCTCAAGTGTTTCCTATTGTTCTTTGCATATTTCTGGCCAATTTCATATGGTTGTGGGGTAAAAAATGAGGGTGTTTGGGTAGGGTGGTGGTTTGACTTCCTTGGAACTTTTGGGTTTGAATCTGTGCACCATTGGGGTGGGTAATGGTATATAGTTCGTGGGCAAGCCCTCCCCTTGCCCTATTTGTAGTTTATTTGAAGATTTATGGAGGTTGATATTTCAACCTCCATTGATGGGGTTCGAAGGTCTAGGGAAGACTATGTCAGCTATAGCGGAACAGTGATCACTGCAGCGGTGCCGTTATAGTAGACCCACTCCCGCTATGGAGAACTCGCTATGGCAGGCATACATCCGCTGTAGCGGTCCGCCTGGGAAGTAGCCACTTTGAATCTTGTTTTTCTTTTCTCTCATTCTCCTTTACCCTAGTCATTCAGTCCATCTTCTAATGTTTCTTATTAATGCATGTTTATCAGTATGGCTTCCTTCAGTAACAACATTCACATTGGTGACTACATTCTCTTCTTGAACAACCAGTTTCAAATCTGACATAATGAACAAGCTGCGAAAGACTTGCTTCATGAAAGGGGTTTGTCATGCAAGACGTAGAGGAGAAGGTGCTGGATCGACTGGGGCATGTTGGTGGAGGACCTGGGTAAAGATAACGAGGCCTGGGTGAGGGAGTTTTACACCAACCTCCTTACTGTGGCTTGGAGTCGGGATAAGCTTGTGGCTTATGTTAGGGGCATGCAGATCCCCTTGACCCCCACTGCTAACAATGAAGCCTTGGGTCTGCCAAACCCTCCAGAGGATGAATTGAAGCCCAAAATATGGACGGGAATGGGAAGTAGCTAGTGGATACATTGGTAGTAGAGGAGTAGAGGGCCTCGACTAACTGGGGAATCACTAGGATGGGCATCTAGAGTTCTCACTTCTCTATGGAGGCTAGGAGATGGCTAAACCTTGTGCCTCGGAGGATCCACCCATCCCCCAATGTCAAGGATGTGACCTATTCCCATGCCTTTGTGGTGGCGTGCGTTTTAATGGGGTGAGGGTGAAAGTGGGGGAACAATTCCTAGAGGAGTGGAGATATTTCTCTATGAATCCCATCACCGGCCTACCATTTGCTTCTCTCATTACTAGGCTCTACAATTAGGCCGGTCCATCAGGAGTCCAGGGACGTCATTGTTGACTGTTACCTTCCCTTCGATCCCTTGAGGGTGAAGAGGTCTCCAGGGAGAGGCTAAATGAAAAGAAAGACTACATCGGTTGATGGAGATGGCAGGGCCAGCACTTTCATACTTGTCAGGTCATTTGAGAAGATTGAGGCCAAGATGGAGGCCATGCGGGAGCTACTAGGAGGGTTTCCTAGAACTCCTTCCAACAATCGACCTTCTAGTGCCGCAGCTACCGACTCAGGGGAAGTGCAAAGGGAAATTTCTGCCTTGGCTCAAGCCCATGTGGAGCTCCAGGAGGGCTCTGAGCGGGAGAGAAGGAGGCGGTGTTCCCGGTACAAGCTGATTGTCAGCATGTGGAAGGGGATCAAGAAGATCTTGAAGACCCTCGCTCCTAGAGCCAGGACACCCTAGGTGACCAAGTAGGACCTCCCTGAGTTCTCCTTCCTCAGTGGGTTTGAGGAGGTAGTGGACGAGGATGCAGGCAATGACAGCAGCGAGGCCTCCAGCTAGATGGGTCGTGGAGTTCCCCTTTCCCCCTTCCCTTTTTCTTACTGACTAATTTGGGTAGTCCCCATTTGGGGCTTGTAAGACAATATTATTTTTCTCCCTTATCTTTTTTTAATGTTGATACTTGTTCTCCTATGGTGTATGGGCGCCTGGCTGGCATCCTTGATGAGTTGGTAATTTACCAACTCATTAGGCTTTTAAGCATGAGCTTTAGCTTAGTTTTTAGGTTATTTAGATGGATTTTATGCCCTTTCTGCCTTTTTGTGTGTAGATATCTGATTTGTAAAAAAGAGCAAGAAAGAGAGTAAAAAGAACAGAATCATCTGAAAACCAGCGCTTCACCGGAGAAGACAGGCGAAACGTCAGCCAAACGCAGAAGACCACTTCCTTGGGGAACTAAAGCAACCAGCGGTCGTGAATATCAACCGGCGACTCGCCAGTTAAATCACCTACTGATACCTTAAATTGTTGGATCAAAGAGAAAGAAATCGGTGGAACACGATTGGAGGTCAACGATTCGCTGAAGGAACCACCAAAGGACATTTAAAATCATTAAAGGAGCACCCAGTTATAGCCGGTGGTTCGCGGAATGTAACCGGCGAACCGCCGGTACTCTCGCAAGTACCAAAACGCCTAAGCAGGGGAAAATGTGTCCAACACTAAAAAAAAGAGTTTTGGGTACCCTAATTTTGGATATATTCTAGAGAGAAGTACTTTGTACCTATCAGATCTTAACTTTTAGCTTTTTGAGAACATTCTCTTTGAAGAAGAAGAAAAGGAGAATTCTATTGGTGGAAATTATACAAGATTGTTGTTTCTTTTTCTTCTTCTTCCTCTATAGCAAGGTACCACTATTGTTGAAGACTTATTGTTGAATTTGATTTTTCTAATCTTATTATTGAAATTAATGAGTTTATTGTTAAATATGTTTTTTAATTTCTTAACCATGAGTAGCTAAATCATTAATTAGAGGTGTGTGGTGATGTATGCTTAATTAGATCAGGTATTGCTAGATTCATCTCAATATTATTTAATTAGTGTAAATCTGTTAAGCTCTCTCCAATTTATAATTGAAGATCCATAGTTGCAGATGTGGGTCTACTTTTCTTACTTGATTGTTGCTTGAAAGAGAAGAATTGAGTATCAGGAGAGAATTTCATGGTGGATATGGATGTGATGTTGTGGAGTTGGGCTAGACATAGCCAAACCCATATTCTCATTCGTAATTAATAGCTAATAGCTAGAGATTAGCGCAACTATTAATCCAAACTTGATTGGGTTGATTTAATTGTGTTTAGTGGTTCGAAAGAACTCTAGCAAGAGGCATTTATGAGGTTGAAAAATATAGAATGTCCACCTGCCCAAAGTTATTTACACAATTTGAACTAATGAAATGATCTAGCATAGCCTCGTTTAATTATCACATCATCTACACCACCCTCTAGTCCTTCTCATTATTATCGACAACTTTGGTTATTTTCCGTAATTAGCCAAGTTAGAATATGTACCATATTGTTAACATCAAGTCTACCCCAAAATGTTTATTTCTTTTTTATTTTCGGGTAGTGCGAACTAATTTCAATTTCCCAAACAACACTAGTGCATATCATTTGTTAGTCTCTGTGGCATTCGACCGCGACATCCGTCGGAATATTTGTTTTGAATGACCGTTTACGCTCTTTTGTAATGAAGAGTGTATTTTGGATGTTATCAAAAATGGCGTCGTTGTCGGGGACTAGCGCTTTATATTCTTGTGTTGATTGCTAATTTGAATTAGTCTTTCATCGTAAGTGTTCACATTAATCTTGTTGTGCTTGTTAGGGTAAATCCATATGAGTCATCATTCACGAGCAGAGGATAGCTCAGTTGAGGGTAATAGGGAGCATGAAGAAGATAATCCAGTGATGCCCGAAGTTGCATGAGCCATTCTCCTACCGCCTACGGTAGGGAATGTCTTGTTCCATGTAATAAGTACAATGCTACATTTGCTACAAATGAAAGGGCTGTTCAGGGGCAAATCGTGTGAGGATGCAAATTGCCATTTGAGGAATTTCTTAGAGATCTGCCAGCCTTTCAACATAACTAATATAAGTCAAGAGTCTATCAGGTTGAGGCTCTTTCAATTTTCCCAAATGGGAGAGGCGACCATGTGGTTGGAGGAACTCCCTCCTGGTTGCATTACATTGTGGCAATAATTGACTGAAGCATTCTTGGATCGCATCCTCCCTCCGTCAAAAATGTTATAGCTGAGGGATGATATCACGAACTTTAGACAAGAGCTAGGAGAACCGTTGCATGAAGCATGGCTAAGGTTCAAGAATAAGGTTTCCCTTTGCCCCAACCATGGTCTCCCGGATGGAGTGCTCCTTCAAAGTTTTTACCGAGCCCTAAACTCCATTAACAAGTTTGTTGCCAAAAATTTAGCCAAAGGATCAATCATGGATCAGACATACTGATTAGCTAAGGCCCTCTTGGACAGAATGACAAAAGACAAATCGAGCATGGCATACGAGAGAGACTAATGCATCGACGCATGATATTAGATCTAGTGGCGTTGGTAGCTGAGTTGCGAAAAAGAGATGAAGAGAGAGATGAAAATCTTGCTAAAATGATGATGAAGCTGGAACTAATGACCAAACATGTGATGAGGGCAGGGCCCAAGGTTTGAATGTTGTAGGTATGCAAGGTCCATTGCACTTTGAAGGAGAATCATCGCCACCGAGGTACGATAAGGAATGCAAATACATGGAAAATCAGATGGGGGGTTTCTTGACCCAGGTTTCAGGGGACTAATCAAGGTCCTTGGTTCCACAGGGAAGAGAATCAAGATTGTAGAAACTGCGACGCACAAGGATGGCCCGATAGAAATGAAAGATGGGGCACTAGAGAGCAAAATCGAGAGGGAGACCGTTATCACCAAAGTTCAAACCCACATTTTCCCCCTCCCAAAGCTGAGAATGCCCAAAATCAGTCAGGTGTGAGTGATGCAGGTAGCTCAAAAATTAAAGAGATGTTTGCAAGAGTCCACAAGAAAGTGGAATCAATTAACAGCGGGGTCAAGGAATTGAAAGGGGAGGTGTCTTACCTCGCCCAAATGGTGAGTTCTCATTCAGCCTCCATTAAGCATTTGAAAGCTCAAATGAACCACTTGTCCGCTCAAATGAACTCCCGAATGAAGGGAACACTCCCAAGTGATACAATGCCAAATCCGAAGAAAGATAGTCAATGCATGGCTATTATTACGAGGAGTGGTAAACTAGTTGGAGATGCGAGGGTAAAGCCTAAGAAGGTTGTTGCTCCTAAATAAAATAATGAAAATGAATCTAATGTGGTTCCAAAATCACTAAGTGGTGGTGAAAAGAGTAAAGATGAAGGTGAGGGAAAGGATGATGAAGTTCCCTCACATGTTGATGAAGAAGAGGCAGGCATGAAGGCCTCAAATGATGAAGAACTTGAACCGAGAGCTCCACCCCCTTATCCACAAAGGTTAGCTAAGAAAAAGAAGGATGATCCCTTCAGCAAATTCATCGACATGTTTAGTAAATTATCCATTAATATACTATTGGTGGATGCCCTACTTCAAATGCCCGGATATGCCAAATTCGTGAAGGAGCTTTTGAAAAAGAAGAAGGTGGTATATGTGGGCACTGGGAGACAATGCATCACTGTAGTGCGATGATGATGAGAAATCTTTCCCCAAAGCTAGAGGATCCAAGAGCCTTCATGATTTCTTGCACTATTGGGTTATGTGTGTTCAATAAAGCCCTTTTGCAATCTTGGCGCGAGTATAAATCTAATGCCCCTTATCATTTTCAAGAAATTGGGGCTCGAGAATACCAAACCCACATCAATGAGGTTGTTAATGGCTAACCGCTCCATAAAGAAACCCATAGGTGTGTTAAAGGATATATTGGTGAAGGTGGATAAATTCATTCTACTAGCTGATTTTGTGGTGCTTGATTGTGAAATAGACTTAGAAGTGCCAATCATTCTAGGGAAACCATTGCTAGCCATGGTCGAGCTTTGGTATATTTGGAGCTAGGTGAGCTCAAGTTCCAAGTTGGAAGTGAAGAGGTCACCTTTAAGGTATTTCCATTAACTGAAACTCCCGATGAATGCAAAGTGATCAGCGTGTTGCATGAGGAGAGCAGAGTGGAGATAAAAGAGGATGAGTTGAAGGATGATCCTTCGAAGAAAGATTGCTAAATGAGAAATACGTCATGCCACGACGTTAACTTAAGGCGCTCCTTGGGAGGCAACCCAAGTGTTTTAATTTTTATTTTTTTATGTCATTGTTGTTTTTTATTTTGTAGGATTAATGAGGTGAGAAGCAAGGAGAGAAAGCACAAAAACAAGGTAGGCAACGCACTGGACCGACGAATCGCTGATCTAGATGCGTGAACCACCGTGCCCTAACACAGGCAAGAAAAAACCTGGGAACATGACTGTTAGACCGGCGGACCGCTGATTTAAAAGTGCGTACCGCCGTTTAATCGCCGGTGCAACCCAGAATACATGAGCAATGGGTGTCGAAGTGGCGATCCACCGGCGGAACGCCGACCCAAGTCATGAACCATCGATTAGTCACCTATTGTAAGACAGTGAACTGAGCATGAATTCAAGCATGAAAAGATAAGGCGGCGAATCACTAGATCAAACCGGTGATCGTTGGTGTAACACCGGTAAAGGTACGGGTTCCAATTCAGAATCTCAATCAAATATGGACCCACCTGACCCCAATATCTATTTGAGCCGCCCTAATTTGAAAAAAGTATTCCCTTAGGTTGCCCTTTTTACTCTTTTTCCACTTTCCCACACTTCTTTTTATCTTTCCAACACCCCACCTTTCCATATTCCCACAACTCCCTCTCTTCCACTTCCCACACAATAAACTCACCATTAATCTTCCACGTCCTCCTCAACCAACCACATTCCCACTTGTTCACCTATAAAATCCCACACTCTCTCCACCATATTCTCACTACACTCACATTCTTCCTCTCTACTAAACAATTTTCAAGAGTTGTCATTGTTGAGCATTTCCAAGCTTCCACAGTGAGTCTCTGCCAAACTTTCTCCCACGAGTGGAATGTTTGTTGGACTCTCTTATTTTCTCATCAATGGTACTCTGGTGGCATATCCATATAGAGATAAAATACATTCCCCCCACTCCTTTTACTTCCATTCTACCCCCATTAATTTCATGATCGATGTTATATTTGATGTTATATAAAGTTTGTGGGATAATAGAAGTTTATTGTTGAAATGGGTGTGGGGATTTTGTGACTATTGTGTAGACTTAAATGGGGTGAAGTCTGAGTAACCCAAATGGACTAAAAAGTCATGATTTTCCCTATGATAGATTGGGTGACGCTATTCTTAAGGGTATATCATTATTTTTGTCATTTTCATGTATAGAGTTGATGTATTGGTATGAGGTGAGTAAGTGCGTGTGAAATGGTGCCATGGAAACTCATGGGAATGCCTTGGGGATGATGACTATCGGCTATTCACTGGTCGGGTCTGGTGAAACGTCGGTTCGGTCTAATGGTTGCTTCAGGCCACTGATTTGATCCCGCTTTACATTAGCGGTTCGCGGATCGGGACCGACAACTCGCCGCTTTGTCATCAGAGCAACTCCTGCTGCCCTAGTTTACTGTTTCTAAGCAGCAAATCAGTGGCGGTCTGCGGATACCATCCTACGGCTCGCCGGTGCTGCTAATTCTTTGAAGGATAATTTTTCATCTTTGCTTCTTATTTCAATTTTATAGTAATGTTAGTTGTTTCATTTCAACGCGTTGTGGCTGCCACTAACATCATTCTTGTAGAAAAATGTCTTCATCCAGGAACATCGAAAAGGGCAAGGCCCTAGCCTTCTCAACCACCAAAGGCAAAGGTAAATCCAAGGCCTCCACAACATCCGCCAACTCCAGAGAGGCCATCATGTTTTGTGTGCTCGACATGAAAGGGCACTATGCCATATTCTTGGGACGGTAGATAACAGTGGAAAAGAGGTTTGATTTGGCAGGACTACGCAGTGACCTTACAAACATCACTACTCAGTTCACGAACAAGCAGTGGCATGCTTTCGCCAATCCTCTCCCAGACTACTACCCCATCTTAGTGTCAGAGTTCTATGCTTCCTACCAGGCTAGACAAGACAGTATGAAACATAGAGGCAAAATCGATGAAGTCCCCTGCCTACCATCACCCATGGTACGAGGGATGGAGGTGGACATAACTCCGGCAGCGATCAACTATCTGTTCTGGGAAGATGAAATAGACACTAGCTTAGAGTACATGGCTAGGATTGCAGACATTAAAAACCAGTTGATAGCCCCCATAACTACAGTTGACACTCCTCTATGGGCTTCCATGGGTGGCAAAAGTTCTCGTCGTGATCTGAAGTTCGAGGCCAAATTATGGTTGAATTTCATTTGTGGCCGCATCATTCTCCATAAAAATGAACAACGGGTCAGCTTAGAGACAGTGATTCTCATAGACTGCATTATGTCCGGAGTCCCCATTAACTTTGGGGAGATTGTGGCCCAACAAATGAAGCGAAAGGCAAGATAGGCCAGCACCTCCATGCCATATGTGTCCTCATTACTCAGCTGTGTTTGCAAGCGGGAGTTCCACTGTTCCCAGATGAGATCCCTGTCCCTGCCTTAGAAGTGATCGCCTTAGATAGAAAATGTAATGCCCCGAGTGCCCTAAGATCATATCCGAGAGTTGAAATGGAGAAAACAAGATTTTCTGCACCAGCGCTCAGAAAGAGTCCTCATATCACCCGTCATTTACCTAATGAGTCATTAAGTGACTCATCATTTTGCTAACGAGTCGGCAAATCACCCTTCATTTGTAAAGATCAGAATATCCCCTAACGAGTCAGCAAACGACTCGTCATTTTCCTAACGAGTCATTAAGTGACTCTTTGTCTTGCTAATGAGTCGGCAAATCACCTATCATTTGTAAAGAAAGGAATATACCCTAACGAGTCAACAAATGACTCGTCATTTACCTAAGGAGTCGTTAAGTGACCCGTGATTTGAGCAGCAGTGGGATATTCCAATGTACTTCACGAATTAAGAAAATGACTCATCATTTTCCTAATGAGTCATTATGTGACCCGTGGTTTGAGCAGCAGTGGAAATTCTAGTGTACTTCACGAATTAAGCAAATGAATCGTCATTTTCCTAACGAGTTGGAATACGACCCGTGATTTGCATAACGACTTGTCAAATGACTCGTCATTTCTAGCAGTATGATATTTTTTGTCAAATTATTAAGGGCATTTTTGTAATTTCTCAGCTCCTAAATCCTAAACTACGTTATTTTAAACTCAGTTAGTAGGGTCTTAAGAGTGTTAAACCTATTCTAAGTCTTATCATTCCATGCATGCAAATTAGATTCTTCCTTGGAGGTCAAGCTTGGAGAATTTCTCCAACTTCTCTCCAATTATCTTTGGGCTATCAAGGAAGTGTGAGAATCGGATCCCTTCAGGTATGTAGGGTTATGAATAGGTGAAATTGTTCACAACCATGCCCAAATCTTCTTTAATTCGTTAAATGCCTTTGATGATTCCATGGGGTTTTATCCCAATTCTTATGAAATCGTTATGATCTATCTATAGGTTAATCTCTTTCATGTATCAATTCATATTTTATGAATCATGGGTAGGTTTTATATCTATTTAAATTATAAATTTTTAGATTCAAATTTCTACAAACTATGCCCATCTATGTATGTTTCATGAAAATTCAAGTTATGATTTCCTTATGATTTTGATGTTCTTTAGCCCATTATGATTTATGATCTATGATGTGACTTCTCTCATATTCTCATCATGAATTTATCAATATCAAGTATAAATGATTTACAAGCATGTATGAATCTCATGATTTATGGATTTATGATTATTTCCGACTTACGAGCCTTATTTCATGGCTAGTTCACATATTTCAAGCATGCTTATGATTATCATGATTTAACTAGCCCATGAATCTCATGTATATTATCCTATGAGCACTATATATGTTTTGGGAGTAGTATTTAACACTGATTAGATTCGGGGTTCAAGCATACCCCGAGTCTTAGAACTACGTGCCGACGTAGCCATGATGGGACCTCCTTTGAGATTGTTCCCTTTTACCCTTATGGGCCTTTCACTAGTGATATCACGCTTCTTTTCATGGTTCTACCCTTGGCAAGATATGAACACCCTCCTGGCTAGGGATTTACAGGTGGGCTCCATGTGTGCTCATATGGGTATGTCAGTTATAAGAATCTCCTACTGTTCCTCATAGTTTATGTATGGTTATGATTGTGTACTTTGGCTCAACTCATTTTTAGTAAAGATTTCCCTTATGATCATGATTATGATTGATTTACGAATGTTTTGAAAAACCTTTGGCCCTTATGTTTATATTATGATGTTTATGTTATGATCATGTTGTTATACTCGTATGAACTTTTATGTATTTTAACTACCCTTTTTACTTACCTTGTATACTCGATACATTCTACGTACTGACCGCATACTCTATGCTCTATCATCTTATGATACAGACTCCTTATCCAGACTCAGCCCCGTCACTAGCCAGCTTTCCGGAGTTAGCATCCAGTCTCTACTGGTGAGTCCTCATCTGTCGAGGGCCCCTTTCTATTCAGCTATGCTATGTATTTTATATTTCAAACTTAGTGAGTTAGTTGGGGTCTTGTCCCATCAACTCAGTAGTATTAGAGGCTTTTTTGGACATAATATGTATTCAGCTATAACTCATGTGTTGTATTCAGCTTTATCTTATTTTTAGACTTTCGCTATGTTATGTATGTTGATCTTCCTCTTTTATTGATTGAGTTAGTTGTATGTTCATGCCATGGGTCAATTTGGAGTCCCTCGGGGTTCCTAGTCCCGTGTCTCGATCTGGGTCTATGTTCGAGTCGTGACAGAAAAGGAGATGCCAAGGCACCCGTACTTAAGAGGAAGAGAATGCAAGCTTTTGGGTTGGTATAGGGATCACTATCCCAAGGGTCGGAGTAGTCACCACATGCCCCAGATTTGAACGTGTCTCACCAAGAAGCTATGGGCCAAACCTCCAGTGGCACACCTCTTAGGGGAGCATCACTCCCTCCAACATCCTTCCAACTGAGTTGTATCCACAAACTCGTGGAAATGACCAACTACATGAGAGACAACTCCAAAAGTTGGCTAGGAGCCTCCCTACACTCATTGTTCAAATAGTCAAACAGGAGCTGAAATCAAAATATGAGATCCTTACAACTTGGTGAAAACAGGTGGATATAGTGGAGGGGACTGTCACCTCTCTCTGAACCGAGGTAAGGGAGTGGAAAAGTCGGACACCTATGGAAGTTCCTAACATGAGAAATATTGATGCCCCAATAGCTGCTCCTTCCACAGTTTGAGGCCTCATTGATGATTTGTTTAAGGTCTTGGGGATGGCATCGAGGATCTAGGAGAGGCTGGCTTTGATGGCGCCACAGGAACAGGTGAAGTTGCTGATGATGATGAGGAGGAGTGACCCGCTCAAGGAGTCTCTTGCCCCATTTTATTTTGTATGCATACTTTGGGTACAATGTATTCTCTAAGTTAGGGGTGCGATGAGTGTTTTTAGGGGGTCATTTGTGTTTTTATTTTTTAGATAATTTGATGTAGCCCTTGTTGGCCTTTTGTTTTTTTATTTTGATGAGGAATTGTGAGCCGTTGTCGGGCACAATTCTAGTCTTGTTAATGATTTCCCTTACCGGGCTTGTGATGTTGATAAAAATGAATGACATGGATGAGTTCTTGGATGTTAGTGTGTTAATGATGCAAATGGGGTCCTTGCTTTGAATTAGTAAAATTTGCACTATGACCCAAATCTTTTTTTTCGCTTATGTAAATAGTAGAATAGTAATCAAACTCCAAGGTTTTTCTTCATACCACGGTTCTTTCCCAAGGAGCATTTATCTTTTTCCTTTCTTTTTGTTGTCGAATCGGGTTGTCACTTCCCGATGATAGATTGTGATGCGACTTTCTTAGAGAAAATGCCATGTCGTTTTTTAGTCTTGTGTAGAGTTGTTTTGAGAGGCACCACCAGAAATTTTTTTGAAATGGGGCATGAAAATGAGAAAGGATGAATGGGTGTTTGAAGTGAGAATGTAGCACTCTTTGTCATATCTTGTAGATTCCTCGCTTGACTTATACATTTGCATGTTCTAATGTCTTAAAATCAAGATCTTGTGTGGATAATGACTTTTGTCCTCTTTAGGTGTAATACCTTGTGTGGTAAGGATTTTTGTGAATCTCATGCATAACTTCTTGTCTAGAACTTTCCCCAAGTGTGACTCAAGGTGAAATCCTAAATGTAGCTGCACTTAGAACATGATCTTAGGCTCTTTTTTTATGTCACTTCAACAAAAATGAACTCCTTGACCATTAATCTTTGATAGCCTACGTTTGAACCTTGGACCCTTTCTTGGAAACTACATTACAAGCTTAATGACCATTTTTCAAATCCCTCTCTTTGGCACCCATCCTCCCTAATTGCTAGTAATGAAACAATGAAAATGGGGGCTTCAAGCCCAAGAAATAGGGAGAGATAAGGAAATGAATGTAAAATGAGGCAAAAACATAAGTTTGGGGGTTTGCAAGAGTAAAGGAAATAATGAGTAGCCTAAAAATTGAGATAGCACCAAAAATTATGATAAAATGAGTGAACCAATGAGTTGAGAACATTGAATCATCAAAAGAGGAAGAATTGTTGATAGGTGCTATCTCTTGCATAAAGAAGGCTAAGTGTGAAATTCATAGATGTTATAAGGGTGGCTTGTGTTACAACAAAAGGATGAAGATGATGAAAAAGGAAAAATGAAGGGGAGTGATCTGAACAAGATGATGGGATGTTTCATGTTTGTAAAGGCATTAGGGAGGCATTAGTCACTAAATCTAAACATTTATCATTCCCTTAGCCCTAGCCTACATTATAAACCACAAGTCCTAAGTGATTTTAAGTGTAGTTTCTCTACATTAGTGGCGAATTACATGGAGGGAAAACCTATGGGTCGAGTTACATGCATGAAGATTTTTGTTTGGGAGAGTGAGTGAAATCTTCTCTTTTTATGATCCCTTGTGTGAATGCATTAATGTCATGATAAAGAATTGGGACTTTCTCTTCTGTGAGTGGCATCATCCCTTTTGAGGACATAATTGCATTAAGGGTAAATGTGTGCATAGGACATGAGAAGTGTAAGCTCTAAGGCAAGCTTTGAATGTGCAATAATTATAAATTGAGATGTTATGTGTACTTCGTAGACAAACTATGCCCTTGTTTTGCAAAATGAAAGCTCTTGTGAATCATGTTTTTGAATGGTGGGGGCCTCTTGAAATTTTTTCATTTTTCTTATTTTTAGGGGAATTGTCTTCTCTTTTTCGGTGAGTTGGTGAGCATTTTTGGGTAGTCATGAGTCAAGTGGTCATTGATGTATAAACTTGTGTGGAGTGGCATGTTCTTCACTTGATAATAACTGCATTACTTGAGGACAAACAATGGTTCAAATTTGGTGGTTTGATGAGTTGGTAATTTACCAACTCATTAGGCTCTTAAGCATGAGATTTAGCTTAGTTTTCAAGTCATTTAGAAGGATTTTATGCCCTTTTTGCCTTTTTGTGTACAGATATCTGATTAGTAGAAAAGAAAAAGAAAAGGGAGTAAAAAGAATAAAATCGGCGCTTCACCAGAGAAGACCAGCAAAACACCGGCAAAACACAGAAGACCACTGCCTTAGGGAACTAAATCATCCAGCGCTCACGGATATCAACCAATGACTCACCGGTTAAATCGCCTACTAATACCTGAAAGTGCTGGATCAAAGAGAAAGAAATCAGCGAAGCACGGTTGGAGGCCGGCGAGTCGCCGAAGGAATCATCAAAGGACATTGGAATTAACTGAAGGAGCATTTAATTATAGCCCGCGGTTCGTGGAATATAACCAGCGAACCACTGGTACTCTCGGAAGTACCAGAATGCCTGAGCAGGGGCAAATGTGTCCAATACTGAAAAAGAGAGTTTTGGGTACCCTACTTTTGGATATATTCCAGAGAGAAGTACTTTGTACCTATCAGATCTTAACTTTTAGCTTTTTGAGAATATTCTCTTTGTAGATGAAGAAAAGGAGAATTCTATTGGTGGAAATTGTAAAAGATTATTTTTTATTTTTCTTCTTCTTCCTCTATAGCAAGGTACCACCATTGTTGAATACTTATTGCTGAATTTGATTTTACTACTCTTATTATTAATATCAATGAGTTTATTGTTAAATATATTTTTTAATTTTACCATGAGTAGCTAAATCACTAACTAGAGGTGTGTGGTGATGAATGCTTAATTAGATTGGGTATTACTAGATTCATCTCAATATTGTTTAATTAGTGTAAATCTGTTAAGTTCTCTCCAATTTATAATGAAGATCCATAGTTGTAGATGTGGGTCTACTTTTCTTACTTGATTGTTGCTTGAAAGAGAAGAATTGAGTATTGGGGGTGAATTTAATGGTGGATATGGATGTGATATTGTAGAGTTGGGCTAGACATAGCCAAACCCATATTCCCATTCCTAATTAATAGCTAATAGCTAGATATTAGTGCAACTATTAATTCAAACTTGATTGGGTTGATTTAATTGTGTCTAGTGCTTCGAAAGAACTCTAGCAAGAGGCATTTATGAGGTTGAAAATATAGAATGTCCACCTGCCCGAAGTTATTTACACAATTTGAACTAATGAGATGATCTAGCATAGCCTTGTTTAATTAGCACATCATCTACACCACACATCTAGTCCTTCTCATTATTGTCGACAACTTTGGTTATTTTGCCATTTTAATTAGCTGAGCTAGTATTTATACCATATTGTTAACATCAAGTCTCCCCAAAAATATTTATTTCTTTGTTATTTTTGAGTGGTGCGAACTAATTTCAATTTTCCAAACAACACTTGTGCATATCATTTGTTAGTCTCTATGGGATTCGACCCCGACATCTGTCGGGATATTTGTTTTGATACAATGACCATTACGCTCTTTTGTAATGAAGAGCGTATTTTGGACGTTATTAATCCTCAGAAATTGGCCATGTTTGGGCCCCTTTTATGATATCGTTGTTGTTTGCTTATATTCACATTGCTTGTCTATTTTAAATCCCTCGTATCTGTTGTTGTCTTCAAAACAGGGAATTTGGAATTCTAGAAGTTTTTGCATTTTGCCTGACCATGTCCACTGCAGTGGTTGCTCTACCACGACAATGGACCCGCTACGACTGTACACCTCTCATTGTAGCGAGTCCGCTGCAGCGAGACAGCCTTCGCTACAATGAAACTCACTAAGCCAAATACTTGCAGGGTTTTTGTCTTTCCGATCAACTCAAGTCAATCCCGCCCACCGGTCTTATTGCTTATTCTCAATAATCATGCCTAGTCAGATACTAATTAAGCCTGTTGAGATACCAATCAGACTCAATCTAGGTGATTGACATATTCGGATAGTACGATGGGAAAGAAATAACGCGAAAACTTCCTAGATGCCTTATAGCTTCCTGAAGACTAGATGTGCATATCTACACACCAATCCACAGGAGTCTACTCGATATTGCTCTTGTACTTGTGGGACCGATAACCCAGACGCTCTGATACCAACTCTTCATGACCCCAAATAGGTGGGTCTTGCAGGCACCTACATCGAATCTACTCAATAGGAGAACCCTTATGGAACATTACATGAAATACCTAAAATTTCTCATTAATTTACACGAATCATAAATAATTCAAATATCAACACCAATTTCCTAAAAACTATAAATCTCCTAAGATCTAGTCTAGACAGGTAGAAAAGCTCTAAATAGAATACCGATAAGATAAAATGGCACAACTTTGTCTGCGGAAAGAACACAGTAGCTGATGTTGAGTACTCCACATCATGCAAGAAATCTCAAACCTTCCACAACCTACGACAAAAAGGTGTAGCAAGGTAGTATCAGTACACCACACGAACCAGTAGGCATCATCGGCCGACTAAGGTTAGTCAACATAACAGCATAATAATCAACATACAAACAACGTTAATAAATTCAACAACTACTACACTTATGCGACGACCCACTAAGTTTATTAACTATATTATCGTCTCTTAAAATTCATCAAGGTTCATGCAATTACCCTATAATCCTAGCTGTTTATTAATCTATCAATCTACCTCTCTCTATTTGTGCTGCAACGAGTACTTAGACCGCTGCAGCGGTCCCACGATGTGGTAATTTGTGTGCTGCAACGATATCCCAAACCGTCAGTAATCGATTTTCCTAACCTAGTTCTATTTTATTACTCTATATAACTTTATAGCTCGACTACCTCTCTTACCATTCACTATCATTGACCAAGTCCATCTCTACCATTTATTGACCTATTTCATTACTTACTAAATTTTCTGACCCTCCTTAATTTAGTACATTAAATAATAAAGTCAACCCGCCATTCCCCCGGCAATTCATTATCTTTTGTTAAATTTGTTATATTACCTTCTATGACTCACCAAGGACCACTTCGATAACACATTCATTCACAAATACGAATTAAATAGTTCAAGTACATATAAGGAGTCATCAAAACATATCAAGGAAGTTAATTTCCCCAAAATTAAGGTATATGCACATATCTATCTCCATACCACGAGTATGTCATATAGTGTCATACTTGAACCATATCATCATATATTGTATTCCAACCGTGTTTCTCACCTAAAATTCGAATCATGTCGGTATATCTTGTATCACACTTGTATACCTGTACCTTTCTATCACTACAACCATATGTATATCAAACCATACTAGCACAATCTTTGTCTAACAATCATACTATCGGTGATATGCCAGGCACACGCCTCCATCACATCCACTGTACACATATGCCAAAGGATCTTATCCTTTCCCTTGCAGTCATGACCTATAGGGGACTCTAGAAATCCATGTACTATACACCCAGCTGTATGAGATCATTATCATACATGTTTGTGTACTCACATTTGTACACCCAGTCGTATGACCTTTAAGCCTTACCTGTTTGTGCACTCCCTCATACCACTCGCCCGAATTCTCACCTCGGGCATGAGCCACTCATGTCTCCAACCCTCATTCAGAGTCTAATCATACGAGTCTGCTCATTCAAGTTTTCTCCTTTCGACCCCAGGCCTCGCATTCATAATCACCTCAATGTTTACCCTCCTATATTACGTAATATTTAATTCATCTATTAGCTCAATACATCCTCGCCCCATAATTTCCACACCTTACCTCATAGAACACAACCATAATCACACGCACAAAAAGAGTTACATATTAATAATTATACAAAATGCCGAGTTCCAAGCTCAAATTCATATCCAGATAGTTATAACATCAGATATATTTGTAACATCACAAAGAAATGCAACCTGGCCTGCTTACTAGATTGGGCTCTACTGCAGCGGTATTACTACCGCCACAACAATCTCGTTGCAGCGGTTCCAAAGCCCGCTGCAGCGGTACTGTTCGGCAGTACTTTGACCATTTCTTCCCCAAGTTTCCTCACATATCATTTCTTCGCAATCTCATAACTCATCGATGTAGCGCCCACCACAATGGAGGCAACCTCATATCAAGTTTATTTCTACCATTAAATTTTAATGGAATAATCATCATCATAATTAATGTCCGTAGCAAGCGACACGTTATCATTCACATAACATACAGGTCATTATGTAAGGTCTAACTCCTTTAATTCGTGAATTTTACATCACATCGTGCAATAATCCTAGTCCACCCATAAAAGTTCAGTTAATGCATCCTATAAACTCAATTTGTATTACTAACTATTCAAGATTACAATTCAGGAAGAATGACTATACAATTCTCTATGTATATATTCAATAGAAAAGCCTGAGGATTATTCTGCTTGCAATCAATTTGTTCTCACATACACCCTCACACATAGATTATTTTTATTGCAATCTCCCCCTATGGGTTTTCACATATGGGGATATCACCACCCTTTTTTAATTTTTTTCATCCTCAGAATCTTATCGATTTGAATATTTAATAACAATTTATTACAATTTTTAATTCTATCCATCAAAAGCACTTCAACCATACGCATGTATATATTTGGATAATCAATGTCTAACACGAAAGTGAGTAAGCCATAGCCTAGATAGTGCCAAGCTATCGTTGAGACGTTCTCAATTGCATGCCCGCATCGATTTCTGAGTTCTTGCAGAAAATTCTAGCTATGGAGAATGAATCTTTATTTTCTAGCTCCTCTTCTTATTCCAAAAGTCTATTTCATGTTTTTGGGCATTTTTATTAAGAACTTTTTAGAGAATAGTTTTTAAAATCCTAATCAAAACAGGATTACGGAATTTTGATCCGTGTTACCCTCTATAGAGAGACCATTTACCGTTGTAGAGGTTCCTCTATAGCGGAGAGTAACCTGCCTTGGCGGACGCGTGCCTGGGCCCACTGATTGTGACTTAGCCTATTCGAACTTGTTCATCTTACGCCCTTTGTTTTTTGGGGACTTCATTTAAAATTTCAAAAAAAATTTAAATTCTTCCGCTCTTAGATTATCAGGGTGCTCTAATGATCAGACGAGTCGTTACAGTCCCTCATAAAAAACTTGATGTGAGATCACCCTAATATAATTCTCCACAACCCCCAACCTTTGAGTTAAGTTGCTAACATTTTCATCAATTCATCTAACTTAGCTCCAAGATTAGGAGCTTGTATTCCCTTCTTCATTGAGGTACCTATGAAAAGACACTCAACAAAATGGAAAAACAAGTTAGTAGTTAGAAAAAAAACCTTACAAGTCGCTTGAGTTAACATACCTTTTAGTGAGGTCATAATTGGTTCAGTCGATGTTGAAACTTATTGAAGTTAGCAGTTCACAAGGTGCACAATTACTACTCTTGATTAGATTGGATTCCTGTTGGTATAAGATGGGAAACTCTAAATTATAATGGACTTGACCCATGAAACTAACAACCGAAATAAAATGAGAAAAGTTCAAGAAAGAGTTGGGATGAAATAAAGTTCATACTCAAAGAACTTGATAATATTTAATAGGGTATCTAGTAATTAAAATCAATTTATGAATCTAAACTAGTAGAATTAGATGTATAAAAAACTAATGGATCAATATCCATACCAAGAAAATTATGTGGAAAGATATTCGGATGAATTTCATGGAGTAAGGCTCTACAGAAATGTTGAGTCATTTCTAATTTGGCTAGATGATGTGGGAGCTGTAGGGAATTTTCGGCAAGACAAAGACCCGTGACTGAGGCACGGCACACCTAGAAAATTTCGAGAAGTTGACGCCTTTTCACTTGATGAAAGGCTCGCAAGAGGTAGTCCCTTTTCACGGTTGAGTTGTTGCTGGGTCCATAAAATATTTTGTGGGCCCCTTTCTCTTGGACAAGAAATTTGTGTTGAATTTTCTGAATTCTTAAGCCCATCTTACCTAGTATTTTCAAATTTTTGAGGTTAAAAATACCTTTTCCATTTTTTTACTGGGGTTTAGGATCCAATATCCCTTTTTCTCCTTCTTTATCAAGAACAATGAAGAGTCTCAAGAGCACTTTAAATATTAAAAATTCTAACACTCCTCAAATCTTCTCGGAATCACCTCATATTTTAGGAGTAGACTCCCTTCAATAAAAAGAACAAAATCCAATACTTTAAAACCTCGAATTTATCCTTAACCACCAAGACCATCTTCAAGATCATCAAGTTCTTCGAATCTTCAAACTCTTCCATGGTGGAATCTTCTTTCCTACTTCAATTGACTCAAATTCTTATATTTAGACTTTAAAAAATTAGAGACACTAGCATTAGAAACATCAACAAAACAAGAATCAAAGACAGATTTTTTAATTTTGAGATGATTTTTGGATTTCTTTTAATATCAACCCAAGAATAAATTTGTGGGAATAAATCTAACCATATTCTGATACCAATTGATATAATATCAAATGAAAAAAATAGAAATCCAAAGTTAAAAGTAAGAACTATGAAGATAAAAGCAAGAAAATCAATTAATAATCATGACAAAATATCAAAACCTTTAATTGATTAGAATTCCAACAAGCATTAAACTAAGAAATGGACCTCAAGAGAATTAAATTCACCATGCAACCCACTTGTCTATCACAGACCAATAAATGCTTCAACCAAGCTCTCAATTCTCTCAAGAGAAGATCATTCAATATTCATAAGAAACTAACTCTAAATAGGCTACTCTCAACAATTTATAGTCTAAGCTAATTCATTATAAATGTAGGTCAAAAGTGTCTATTGAGTTAAATTACAATGATACATAGTTTGCAAACTATCCTTCCTTTCCTTCTTCCCAAGCAATTTTCAACACATGAAACCCCCTATTTGACATCAAAGTATACTCAAACACCTCTATTTTTATGAATAGTTTTGTAGAACTTGGAGGTCTCAGGCATGACTCCTTGTGGATACTTGTATCAGTATGAGCCGAAGAGCCATATGACTTAATGATTATCAAATTGGCCAATGAGGATTATATTATTGAAATGGGTCAATAAGTTGTATAGTATTAAATAATTTTAGAGTAATATTTTGTTAGCCGAGAAGGCATTTTTCCACGTGTCAATCGCTCAGAACTACATATGCCAAAGTATAACAAGGGTCTATAATGGATTTAGGCGATTCATTATGTTAACCCAAATAGGTTTATATG
>JACEIK010006271.1:20726-39180 GCA_018107945.1 Datura stramonium | reverse complement strand
GCATCGAGATCAGACTTCATATATATACATGGTGGTATCAACAACTAGATAACTCCCACTAAAAATATTACATGCTTACTTATGATTATTTAAACTTATTTTTATTTCAAAGGTTATGACTTCATATTTATGTACCATTTATGATGTCAAGCTATGTTATTCTCTTCAAATGTTATCTCACATCATATTACTCTATTCTACTTTTTCATACAACTGTTATTCCACGATGCTCATGTTCTTTTATCCAGGCACTGCACGTCTGTATGGTGCGTGTCCTAATAATTGGCACAATAGGACTCCACCCTAGGGATTCTCTCTTATCTTCAATTGTTACATGTTGAGCCCCATATGTCTTTAGGGGCATCTTTTTTTATGTCATGTATTTCAGCTATTTTTGGGTACGACACAACCTTGTTTTGGTACTTCTGCTTATTATGACACATCTTTGAGGCTTTATAGACTAAAGTACTCATGTTATGGTTATATTTCTGGTCTTATTCCTATTTTGATCTTATGCCAATATTGTTTTGAACTAAAAGATCTCTTTTACAAAAAGATGCATCTAAGTGCATACATGTTGTAAATTGTCTTCAAGTCTATTTTATACAAGTTCCATGTTCATATGCCCATGTAGAGTTGATCTGCTTGGTCAAGTTAAGGCATTGAATTCTGGTCCGCTCAATTGAGCTAAGGGACCAAGTTCTTCCCCAATAAGGCTTTTTTAATGCTTTGCCCGATTCCGTCCCTGTTGACGGGAAAATTTTGTGCATGTTCAATGAGAAAAGGGAAGGAAAGGATTGAGTAATATTATTTGAGGAGAGGGGGATCCAATAGAGATGGTGGTTGTTGTATCAGCTAAGCATAAAGGTCAACACTGAGCATCCATATATTATATAATAGTGGTCTATAGGAGAATGATGCGGCATAGTTCTATGACCAAGGATTTGTCTTTTTCACTCTTTTAACTACTTTTCTTATTCTCATTCAATTACTAACACAATAAATATTTCAACATAAATATTTTTCTCTTAGTTCAAACCTCTTGGTTTATCCTTTGTAAATTTTGGCTCTCATAATAAAGTTAGGCATAGACAAGGTGATGTGGCACCTCTCTATGACCTAGAAAACTATTTATGTTTTATCTCTTTTTTGTGATTTTTCCTTCATTCTTTTTATTAATTAATTTATTTAATAATTACAAAAATTATCATATTTATTACATCTAATTATATATCATAAGTTACAAAAAAACCTTATCTATTTGTGTTCTCTACTTAAATGACATGTCTCCTCAACTGTCTTCTATCTAATTCTTATGGTGTGGCAAATCTATAAATAACAATCACCTATGGAGCTGTTAGATATTTAATTTTTGTTTTCTCCTCTCTTTTTTAATTAGTATGTCTTTTTTGTTTTTTTATTAATTTTTTTCTTCATTTTTTTCATCTATTATGTGTTTAATAACCAAAAGTGAGGACATAAAAAAGATGATATAGCAATATGGTCATCACTTTGATGAACATTATAGATATATTCTTCAAAATTTCTTATTTTGTGATAAAGCCATACACATGTTTATCAAGATGAAGAAGTAAGTTTGAAGGCTGGTGTAAGATTCATGAAAGCGAGTTGATCAAATTAGGTTGGTACAAGTGATCTTGGACATAATTATGTGCCCAAGTGCTATTTTATATCTTGATTTAGTCATGGTTTTCAATTTAATTAATTGTATTCTCATGTGATTTTGTATAATTTCATATATAAACTAACCAATGTGATTAGCTCTTTGTTTCCTAGGAAAAAAATATTAAAGATGGGCTAAATATGAAGATGCATGACTAAGGAGGAGCTTTGGATTGAGTTGGGATGACAATTGCACAAGATGGCATGAAAAACAGCCCTAACACAAGCCCAGCGTGCCTCGCCGGCTGACCTATGCGATAGGCATCGTGTCACACCCGTGCGTGTGCGCGTGAGGGTAGGCAAAGCAGAAGCAGCAGCGCTCAATGGCGTCATTCCATGCTAAGGGCCCTGCGCGATGGCTGTCGTGCCACGCTGGGCAATGCACACAGCACACTGCCATGCCATGCCACTACCAAAATTTCCAGTAAGCCTTCACATTTGCTCCATGTCATGGAGGCAAATTGGCGCAACCAGCTCCGTGACATGGAGACATTTCACCCACGGCCAAAAGTTGAAATATCTCACTTAGTATAAATAGGATACTTAGCTTCTTGTTTCATTTATCAGGAAAATATCTTTGGGAAACCGTAAGGGAGCAAAGGGAGAAGTGAAGAACTCTACCTAGGGTTCATTATTTTGCATTCTCTTTTAACTATTCTTGTAAGTACTTTGCTTGAATTATATTTTTGAGTATTTGTACGAACATGAGTGGCTAAAACCCTTCCTCTCGGGTTGAGGCTATGTAATATGATTGCAATTGCATGAATTCTTCATTGGTTTGAGTTTTAGTTGTTGTTTTATCTTACATTCTTTATTATCATTGTTTTTGTGCTTGATCACCATGAAAACAAACGCGTTAAGTTTAGGTAAAATCTCGAAAGAGTAACTCTAGGCTCTAACATGAGAATGTAGGGAGAAAGTTCTTACCTTTATGATAGGATTCGCGATTAGGGTAGAAATTATACCTAATTTGCCTTGCTTGGTTATTAAAATAGGATGAGCTAGGAACCGACTTAGAATTATCACATCACCACTCATAGAAGTAGTTGTGAAGCTAAGTCCGGGCAAATGATTAGAGGTACGAAAGTCCATAATCAAGGGTACAAACTCCGTAAACCACATCCATGTATTTAAAATTGCTCATGACTTAGGATGTCACATCCGCGCTCAGCGATGTAGGTGTGAGACTAGTTTGTCGTGTTTAGAGACTCGAAAGACCATGGACATAGTATTTTAACTATGTGAGACAACAACTGAAGTTTTCGTACTCGAATCACTGTGAATTGTAAGCATTGCATGATTATTAGGCCTTAACTCTAGTTGCTTCTTATATCGTTTCTGGAGTATTTTGTGATCACCCCTAGATTTAATTAGAATTTCTCGATATTTCTATAATCAACACTTGTGAAGGTTAATTTTAACACTTGAACTTGAATAATCATTGAATTGGTCCATTCCCTGTGGGTTCGACATCCAGCTCTAAAGAGGGCTACTGTATTACTTGTACGACCGCGTACGCTCAAAGTTTTTGGCGCCGTTGTCGGGGACTGGCGAAGTTTAGTGAATTTTTCTGTTTTTGTGTGATTTTTAATTTCCTTAAGTGTTGAAAAACTTGGTCTTAGTCTGCTAAATTGCAGGTAACAAGGTGTCCTTGTAGAGCTGGCAAGGAATAGAGAACTGGTGAAACCATTGTTGGAACCTGAACGCCAACTGCATTTGCTCAGGAGGGAAGCTCTAGAGCGAAAGTTGAAAAGATTACAAGAGCAGCTACAACATCATCCACTAGNAAGCAGAACTGGCGATGCGGGATGAACCGGAAGCCGGGTTACGGCTACAACATCATCCACTAGTTGGGCAAGTAGAGTTGTTACCTGATTAAATGGCAGCCCGACCAGTTCGCGAAGTGGCAACCCACTAGCGACGAATGTGACCTCCAGTATCCGCAAATCGGAGCCCGGAGGGAACTTTGATCTTAAAAAGAACATGGTGCAGCTTTACATTTGAGTGGCCAGTTCACTGGGATGACTCATGAGGACCCAAAGCAGCACTTACAGAACTTCGTGGAGATCAGTGACACCTTCGGCCCCACCGGAGTGTCAACTGATTATATCCGACTCACACTCTTCCCATTTTCATTCTTGGGATGACTTAGCAAAGAAGTTCCTCATATGATTCTTCCCTTCAGGAAAGACTGCCAAACTCAGGTGTGAAATATTAAGCTTTAAGCAGAGACCGGAGTAGAACTTGTATTTGTCTTGGGAGAGATTCAAGTCATTATTGAGACACTTCCCCCATCACCAACAGTCCAATGAAGTGCTAGCCTATACCTTTGTGGAGAGTCTAGACCCACATAAAAAAATCTTACTAGACTCTGCATCGAGTGGGCAAGCATTGAAAAAGACTTATGATCAATTGTACACTCTTTTGAACAGGATTGCTTAGGGAAATCCAGAGTGGAGCAATGAATCTTCAAGAGGGGCAGGTAAGAGAGCAACAGGGCTGATAGAGGTGGATGGTGTCAATGCATTGGTGGCTCAACTAGCATCATTTCAACATCAGATGATGACTCAGTTCTACAAAGTTAGTATGAACCAACCATAGGGACAGGTGAATGCAATTCAGCAGGCTCCTAGTTGGTGCGAAATCTGTGGTAATAATGGGCACAATGCAAAATCATACGGGGCCAATCTTGAATTGGGGAATTTTGTAGGGAATGTTCAGAGAAACAATCAGAATTATGGGAACACCACAACAAGAGTTGGCAGAGTCACCCAAATTTTTCTTGGGGTGGCAATCAGAGTCAGAGCTACCAGCAACCTCAGCGGCAACAGTATCAGCAGCAAAATAGGTATAATGGTGGCTAGTCCAGCAGCAACAACATTGAGGAGATGTTGCAGAAAATTATAGCTACAAAGATCCAATTGGCAGAGAATCAGGCGAGGATAGCATCAGATTTGAAAAATAAACAGTTGGCCACCCGCAATCTAGAGAAGCATATGGGTCAAATAGCAGCTGCTCAGCACACCAGACCTCAGGGAGGGTTACCCAGTGACATAGATACAAACGTCTGACAGGTCAATGGGATCAGTCAGAGGAGTGGCAGGCAATTAGCTAATGCACCACCAAAGGAAAAAAGAAATGAGGTGCAACCGGAGCTGCTCAAAAAGGGACCACCTACTGACAAGGGTGATAATCAGAGTGCTGTGAAACAAAATGCACAATCATCATTGCAGCCAGCACAAAGACCACCACCACCATTCCCGCAAAGACTTAAAAAGAGCAAGGAGGAGGAATTCTTTAAAATGTTCTTTGATATTTTCAAATAACTTCACATAAATTTGCCCTTACTTGATGTTTTGCAGGGAATGCCAAAGTACGCTAAGTACTTAAAAGATGTGGTGGCCAACAAAGTTAGGTTGGTGGATGTTCAGACAGTGGCACTGACTGAGGAGTGCGCTACAGGGTAATGAGCAAGATACCGAAAAAGCTCAAAGACCCAGGGAGTTTTACCCTCCCCATCCAAATTGGTAAAGTTGAAGTGATAAGAGCTCTCTGTGATTTAGGGGCAGCAGTAAATGTAATGCCCCTATCTTTATTTAACACCTTGGGGTTGGGTAAGCCGAGACCAACACGAGTGATGCTGCAGCTGGCAGACAAGTCTCAAGTGGCACCAAATGGAATAATTGAGGACCTTCTCATCAAAGTGGGTAAGTTCATTATACCCGCTGATTTCATCATACTTGATTTTAAATTTGATGATAAGGTACCTCTGATCTTGGGACGGCCATTTTTGGCCACTGGAGGAGAAATTATACATGTAAGAGCAGGGACCCTCAAAATGAGGGTCGATGATGAAGAAGAGATTTTCCGAGTTTACCAAGAGATCACCCCCCACACACTACAGAGACCTTTGTAAGGTCAGTGTGTTTTCAGAGGCTAAGTGTGGGGTGGCAGATTCCATGAGTCCATGGTCGCAGGAGATGATCACATTTTAGCCCGAATCTGATAGAGGGCTTAAGTTAGAGAAGAAGTTAGAAGAAGGGAGGGACAAAATGGAGGCTATTCCCTCGAAAAATAAAAAAAAAGATGGTTCTCGAAAGGGAACATTGGTTTGAGGATGTCCTAAGAAGGATAGTCCACGTCGTGCCGCAACGTAAAATCAGGCGCTGTTTGGGAGGCAATTCAAGGGTACCACAGGTACAATTGTATTTTTCTTTTATTTTGATTTTGTTTATTTTCACTTGTTAGTTGTTTTTGGTGGTGAATTAAGCACAGATTGAGGGAAAGTCTGAGTACCCTTAGAAGAGGAAACTAAGGGAGCATGGAAGAAAATGAGTGTGGGGTCAATGACCCACTTGCTCAAGAATGAAAGAAAACATGCTGTTAGCTAGGCCTAGAGGCCTCAAGGAGTATTTCTCACCCTTTTTGTATTCTAATTTGATGCTTTGGGGACATAGCATATTTTAAGTGTGGGATGAGGTAAATTTCAATATTTTGTGCTTAATGAATTCGGGTGAAATTAGTGCTTGATATGGTATTGATTGATGAAAAAGCTTGAGATGAGCATAATTCACCCACTTGTTGATTTTTTTGGTTCTTTTCCGACGAGGGGCACTTTGAACCGATGAATAAATTTTTCTTTTTGTTTGGATATAGCTATTTTTAGTCATAGTTAGGGATTGTTCCTAATGATGGATGGATGACAACCGTCTTGAGTGAAAATTAGTCAATATATTTTTATTTTTGAACTCGTAGCTGATTGATGGCCTGATGTTCTTGTTAAGTGTTATACATGATTGTGAGATGAAAGTGTTGTTAATTTTGAATCATGTTAGCAAATGTATAACTCTGTTTGAGACACCTAGGCTCTTGGATGTGACTCGATATGCTTAAAGCTGAATTTTGGATTCTTGTGATTAGCTGAGTTAAGAGTCTACTGAATTTGGTGAGAAAGTGTTGTGTGTGTAAAGTTTTTGAATATTCCGTGTTATTGTGTAGTGTCTAGAACTTGTCTGGTGTGTATACAAAACGAAATTAGGAATGTCGATTGTAGGAGATGCTTTAGGCATTTCTTTGAATGAGCCTAATTTTTATCCCTCGCTTTACCTACCTTGAATGTCTGATCCTAGTTAGGCCCATTGAGCCTTAAGCCTATTCTTTGATAGCTGCAACATAAGCTTAACCCTTTTCTTTCAATAGCCTTGAAGTTGATCCAAAACTCCTAAGTGCTTAAGTGAAAAATCAAAAAGAGTAAATGAGTGAGAATCGTGAAAAAGAAGGAAAAATAACTTGTGGGAGTTGAGGAAAAGACTAAAGGGGCACTTGTTGAAAAATGAATAGAAGTTAGAAGGGAGTAACAGAAGAAAAGAGCGAAAAAGAAAATTAAAGGAAAATTTCTTAAGTACTCCTTACTAACAGCTTAAGTGTGCTTAATGAAATGGGGAAACAAAAGCGGAAAATGGGAGAGAAAAGAATAAAGGTGAAGTAAGAAGATGGAAATTCCTAAGGAAAGTGTGATGTATTAAAAGCGCTTAGGAAAGACAGTCTCTATTACTGGCCATAATAGTACCTACCCTCCCTTAGCTTACATTACAACCCACTAAGTCCTAGTTGATTTTACTTTCAAACATTCCTAAATTAGTGGAGTAAAACACTAAAGGCAAGCTTATGGGTTAATGCATGTTGCATGTGAATTCTTTGTGAGAGTAAGAGTATTTCTTATCCATATACACATGCATGTTATAATTTGAAAACATATGAGTGAAAATGGGTAACTCTCTTGTGTGAGGACACATATTTAAGGAAGGTAAATTCATGTTAGATTTCTTGATTGGTTAATTTGCATGAGTTTGTTGAGGATTGAGAGTCAATTCTTGAGGCTAGGAAGTCTTTACATAGTTATATTTGATTTTAATGGTAAAATCTTGCATGCTCTATTTTTCACTTGCTATCTAAAACAATCAGTGTAGCCTTAGCTTGAATTGTCTTGTTTCAATTAGTTATGTGTGAGTCTTCATGTGCATGAGATGTAAAAGAGTTGTTCAAGGACGAACAAAGCTTTAAGTGTGGGGTAGTGATCTTGGGCATAATTATGTGCCCAAGTGCTATTTTATATCTTGATTTAGTCATGGTTGTCAACTTAATTAATTGTATTCTCATGTGATTTTGTATAATTTCGTGCATAAACTAACCAATGTGATTAGTTCTTTATTTTGTAGGAAAAAAATGTTAAAGATGTGATAAATATGAAGATGCACGAGCAAGGAGGAGCTTTGGATTGAGTTGGGATGACAATTGCACAAGATGGCATGAAAAATAGCCCTGCCGCACCTCCTCTAGGGTTGAGGCTACGTAATATGATTGCAATTGCATGAATTCTTTATTGGTTTGACTTAGTTGTTGTTTTGTCTTACATTCTTTATTATCATTGTTTTTGTGCTTGATCACCATAAAAATAAACGCGTTAAGTTTAGGTAAAAGCTCGAAAGAGTAACCCTAGGCTAGAACATGAGAATGTAGGGAGCAAGTTCTCACCTTTATGATATGATTCGCGATTAGGATAGAAATTATACCTAATTTGCCTTTCTTGGTTATTTAAATGGGATGAGCTAGATAGCGACATAGAATTATCACATCACCACTCATATAAGTTGTTGTGAAGCTAAGTCCGGGTAAATGATTACAGATACGAAAGTCCATAATCAAGGGCACAAACTCTGTAAATCACATCCATATATTTATAATTGCTCACAAATTAGGACGTCACATCCGCGCTCAATGATGTAGGTGTGAGACTAGTTTGTGATGTTTAAAGGCTCGAAAGACTATGAACATAGCATTTTAACTATGTGAGACAACAACTAAAGTTTTCATACTCGAACCACTGTGAATTGTAAGCATTGCATGATTATTAGGGCTTAACTCTAGTTCTTCTTATATCGTTTCTGGAGTATTTTGTGATCTCCCCTATACTTAATTAGAATTTATCGAAATTTCTATAATCAACACTTTGTGAAGGTTAATTTTAATACTTGAACTTGAATAACCGCTGAATTGGTCCAGTCCCTGTGGGTTCGACATCCGGCTCTAAAAAGGGCTACTGTCTTACTTGTACGACCGCATGCGCTGGGGCGCAACAACAAGATCATCAAGATGAAGAAGAAAGTTTAATGGTGGTGAAAGATTCATATATAGAGATAGTCAATTAGCTTGAAGTAGAAGCTTAAATNTTAAATATGATTTATGAATATATACATATATGTCACACCCCACCTTGGGAGGCATGACTGGCACCTGGTGTCATACTGGGATCTGAACAAACCTAACTGGGCTTATGCACTTCTGGTGAATGCCTACTCTTCAAATAAAGAAAACAACGAGCTATATCTCACCTCCGGACGACAAGGCCGTATAGCCACCTATAAAAAAAATAGCTAACCAACAACACAAAATAAAGGGGATCCTATGCGGACCGACAAGAAAACTATGTTGTCTATAGAAGAACAAAAACAGGTAGCTAGAACTATACTATAACCAACAAGGCTGCTAACTAATGGATAAACTAGGCCCCACGTGGTTATCATGAAAAGAAAATATACATAGGCCCCACACGGCCAACAACAAAACTAATACTGAAAATCTTTAGCCTGCAAGCCTCTAGGAGTGGAATAATGATCAGGACGGGGGCCCGACCTACCCATAAACTATACAACAAGAGAATAAACCTTCTAACTAACAACTCCGGGGCAAAAAGAGCTGATTATACTACTGACTCGGCTGATGACTAGGGAGATCCTGAACTGCGTCTAACCGAACCTGCAAGCAAGTAATGCAACACTCCAAAGATGGGCATCAATACAACATATACCGAATATGAAAAGCAGTAAATGAAAATGATTGAATGATACTGATAATGAAACTGAAAACAATTCGATCTGAGGGATAGAGATACAACCTGAATAGCTTTACAACCTGTTGTATAACTAATAATAAGTAATGCAAACAAGAACCTTACCTGACCCCCATAAGCTCGAAAGGTACAACCAGCACAGAATAACCCGCCTAGGACCTCCATAAGCCCTGGCGAACACTCTTCAATCTATATACCCCTAACAAGGTTAAAATGAATCAACAAGTAACTATAGCCGACCCACCTATCCCCTGGGTCTACAACTGAACCGACTTGGCTCCTGTAGCTGTGTCTAAGTCCAATGAACTCCTGTAACTGCACCCTGGGCACAAGGCTCGACGAGGGTCAGTGATGCCGATACGGCATAAAAATAATAGTCCAGCCATGGAATGGACTGTATTATGGCCCTTGGGCCTCTACTTAGCACCTTGGGACAACATCTAGCTCCTTGGAGTGATCTATATAGCCAAGTAGGCAATGACACAGCTAGTAACCCTAGGGCTGAACAACGTAAGGCTATATAGGGCAGGGTCTGTCCCAATCTAACAAAAAATGCTAGTCTCCATCTAATAACAGCAGCTAACTACAATAATCATGCTTCTAGCTTTCTTACAAGGATCTAGGTCGTATTACAATACTACAAAAATAACTTGCCAAAATAATTCGCCTTAACATACCTCAAATGCTGATTTCCGATTAACTAGCGAGTTTCAACTTACAATTAGTGATTCTTTCCAATTGTAACCTTTATGCTGAGAGAATAGGACTAATTTCAATACTAAATTCGTCAAATAAAGATAACTTCAATAATAATATTAACTATAATTCAACTTGGAATAACTCTGTTGAAAACTTATAATTTCCTGAGAGTTTAGAAGGAAGAAACGCTTAACTAATGCCTGTGGTCGTTTAGGATTCAATTCAGAGTAATTCTAACAATTTTTACTCAGCGGGGTTCCAGTATGCTGAGCGAATTTTTCGAGAAATAACTTCTAGTAATGTTTTTCATAGGCCTAGAACTCATTACCCAAAGTTAATTTGCGATTGGATGGTGTTTGGTAGCATAATCAGACGAAAAATTAATGTAAGTTGCGTGCTCTCTCTGTTTCTAGCCATGGCTTTCACTTTGTAAATGATTTAAATTGAATGAGGGGATATATATATATATATCCTTTGGGTGGTGGCAAGGGGTGGCACCCCACGTTGCCCAACGCGCCAGCCCTCCTGGCACATCGCGCCCCTCAGTGCGCTAGCTTGCCTGGCGCGTTGCGCTGCCCAGCGCGCAGGCAGGCTAGCGTTTCACGCTGGCCCCTCGCGGTCTGGCCTCTTCCCACCCTTCTTCCAAGGCTTTTTTCTGCATGCTTCATGCTTCTATTAATCGTCACAAATCCACGCGCACGCCTACTATCCGATAATATTTTACAAGGTGTAACATCCTCCCCCCTTAGAAATATTCATCCTCGAATGTCATTTGCAGGCTTAAAGGAGTTAACTCTTCTGACTAATACTTAGAAAAAATTTCGGCAGAGGCTCCTCTGTATTATGGACTGTCCAGAAACCTGAAACGCAGAAAAACCCAACATGGGCGTCTCACAGGACACTATAAACCACTACTCCACCATAGAGATAATCAATTAGACAGTGCTAATAATATGAACAAATAAATAACAACTGAACAATCACCTCACCTCATTGCACATTCTAGGTCAGTCCTAGAACAAGTGAGGATACCTAGATCTCATGTCGTCCTTAGCTTCCCAGGTCATCTCTTCTCTATTTATATTCCTCCATAGTACTTTAACAGAGGCCACATCTTCATTCCTTAACCTACAAACTTGTTGATCTAGTATGGCAACTGGGACCTCTTCGTAGGCTAACTCCTCAGTGATTTGAACGTCTTCAACTGGCACAACTTGGGACGGGTCCCCGACGCATTTTCACAACATTGACACGTGAAAGACTGGATGGACATATTCTAGCTCTGGAGGAAATTCTAGCTCATATGCCACTCAGTCTATCCTCTTGAGGATCCGATACGGGCCAATAAACCTTGGGCTAAGCTTTCCCTTCTTACCAAACCTCATCACGCCCTTCATTGGCGAAACTTTGAGAAATACCCAATCATCAACCTCAAATTCCAAGTCTCTATGCATACATCATAAGAGGACTTCTGGCGATCTGGGCGGTTAACAAGCGCTATCTGATGAGTATTACTTTCTCTTCTAACTGGTGAATCATATCAGGTCCAACTAATTCTGACTCCCTTACCTCGAACCACCCCGATAGGGGACCTGCATTTTCGCCCGTACAAGGCCTCATAAGGCACCATCTGAATTGTGAAGTGATAAATGTTATTGTATGCAAATTCTATAAAGGTTAAATGCTCATCCCAACTTCCTCCGAAATATAGCACACATGCCCATAACATATCTTCGAGCGTCTTAATTGTGTGTTCTGCCTGACCGTTCGTTTGAGGATGGAATGTTGTACTTAGCTTAACCTGTGTCCCCAAGCCTTTATGAAAAGACTTCCAGAACCTAGCTATAAATTGTGCTCCTCTGTCAGAAATAATAGATGCGGGGACATCATGTAGTCAGACTATCTCTTTAATATACAACTCAGCATAGTTTTTGGCAGATAAGGTAGTCCTGACCAGCAAAAATGAGCGTACTTCATTAATATATCAACAATGACCCAAATAGAATCGAATTTGGACCTGCTACGGGGTAATCCTGTCACAAAGTCCATGTTGATCACTTCTCATTTCCACATAGGAACCTCTATCTCCTGCGTTAATTCATCGGGTTTCTGATATTTAGCCTTTACCTGCTGGCAGTTAGGACACCATGCTACAAATTCTGCTACACCCTTTTTCATTCTAGGCCACCAGTATATCTTCTTTATGTCATGATACATCTTCATTGAACCTGGATGAAGAGAGTAACGAGAATAATGTACCTCTGCCATGATCTGCTGGCAAAGTCCTGCCATATATGGAATGCAGAGGCAACCCCCTAAATCTCAAGACCCCGTCTTATGTCGATTCGGATGTTGTTAACTCGCATTTCTGAACCTTATCTCTAAGTTGTACTAGGTTAGGATCTTCATACTGCTTCTCTTTTACCTTCATAACCAGGGATGATACTGCGGTATTCCGACTCACAGCCCCATTACCCTCTGAGTCTACTATTTGGACAGCTAAGTTGGCTAATCGGTGCAGTTCTCGAGCCATTTCCTGCTTTTCTGGCCTCAAATATGATAAACTCCCCATTGATCTACGACTAAGGGAATCCTCTATGATGTTAGCCTTCCCTGGGTGATATAAAATATTCACGTCGTAGTCCTTCAACAATTCTAACCAACGACGCTGTCGTAAGATCAACTCCTTCTGTGTGAAGACATACTATAGCCTCTTGTGATCAGTGAAAATATCTACATACACACCATATAAGTAATGCCTCCATATTTTCAAGGCAAGAACTACTGCAACTAATTCCTGGTTGTGGGTGGGATAGTTCTTTTCATGCTTCTTGAGTTGCCTCAAAGCATAAGCAATCACCTTATCATGTTGCATCATGACGCATCCTAACCCAACACCTGAAGCATCACAATATATAGCATAACCCTCTGAACCTTCTGGCAAAGCTAACACTAGTGTCGATGTTAATTTGTTCTTTAATTCCTGAAAACTCCGCTCAGAGGTCTCAATCCAATGAAATTTGGCTGCTTCCTAGTAATTTGGTCAAGGGAGCTGATAGGGTAGAAAATCCTTCGACAAACTTTCTGTAATATCTGGCTAATCCCAGAAAACTGCGAACTTCCGTTGGTGTTGTAGGTCTTGGCCATGTATTTACCACCTCTATTTTCTGTGAATCAACCTGAATACCAGGCTCTGACACAATATGGCCCAAGAAAGCCACATAATTTAGCTAGAACTCACATTTAGAAAATTTTGCATATAACTGGCGATCTCTGAGAGTCTGAAGTACCGTTCGCAAATGATTTTTATGTTCTACTTTTGAATGGGAATACATCAGGATGTCATTGATAAATACTATCACAAATTGATCTAAATATGGCCTGAAGATGTTGTTCATCAGATCCATGAACACTGCTGGGGCATTTGTCAATCCGAAGGACATGACTAGGAATTCAAAATGACCATACCTGATCATTAAGGTTGTCTTCGGGATATTTTTCTCCCCAATTCTTACCTGGTGATATCCTGACCCTAAGTCAATTTTGGAAAAATATTTCGCCCCTTGCAACTGTCAAACAAATCGTCTATCCTGGGAAGAGGCTATTTATTCTCAATAGTAACCTTGTTCAATTGCCGATAGTCTATGCACATGCGGAGGGAGCCATCTTTCTTTCTTACAAATAAAATGGGCGCACCCCACGGTGACGTACTCAGTCTGATAAAGCTCTTATCTAACAGATCTTTCAATTATTCCTTCAATTCTCTCAATTCAGTCGGAGCCATTCGGTATAGAGGGAGGATATAGGCTAAGTACCTGGTAGCAAGTCGATAGAGAAATTGATTTCCTATTCTAGGGGAATACCAGGAAGTTCGTCTTGAAACACTTTTGGAAACTCATTAACCACTGGAATGGATTGAAGAGTCAGGGATTCTGCTTGCATATCCTGAACCCTGACAATATGATAAATATAGCCCTTTGCTATAAACTTTTTTGCCTGAAGATAGGATATGAACCTACCTTTTCGCGTAACTGCACTGCCCATCCACTCCCTCACTACCTCCCCTAGAAAGTGGAACCGGAATGTCTTGGTCCAACACTCTACATTGGCATAACATGGAGCTAGCCAATCCATACCCATAATTGCATCAAAATCGATCATTCCTAGCTCCACTAAATCTGCTAAAGTCTGGCGACCAACAACCTCTAGTGTACAACCTTGGTAGATCCTTTTAGCTATAATGGAGTCACTGACAGGCGTAGACACTAAAAAGGGTTGCTGAAGCAATTCTGGTGTTATACCAAACTTCAGGGCCACTAATGGGGTAACATAGGACAAGGTGGAACCTAGGTCTATCAAAACATAAATTGAGTGAGAGCAAATATCCAGCATACCTTTTACAACATCCGATGATGACTCTGACTCCTGTCACCCTGGTAAAGCATAAGTACGATCCGAACTGCTGCCTGAACTGGACGCCCCTAACCTGCCTCGGCCTCTACTGGCTGGAGCTGAGGGCCTACGCCCTGCTGAAGGTGCTGGGACATGTGACCCTGCTGAGGATCTATCCTGTTGGTCCCGATCACTCTGACCTCTAGCTAGACAATCCCTCATCATGTGACCCTCTTGTCCACAGGTGTAACAAGCGGTAGAACCATACCTGCACACCCCAAAATAACGTCGACTGCAAATAGAACAACGTGGCACAGTGGGCCTACTTTGATCTGACCCCTTCTGCTGCTGAGAACCTGATGCCCGTGAGCTCTCACCGAATCCTGACTGCCCTCGGCGGTCTGATCTACCACCCTGCTGCTACTGAGAAGGCAGGGGTCTGGGTGGCCTACCTGATATTCGTGGCCTAGGTCCACCCTGCAATTCTGCCTGCATGTCACTGGGTCTGGCCCTATGGAGCTGCTCTTGATTTGTTCTTTCTATCTCCCACTGTCGCTTCCTGATCCCCTCAATATTCTGAGCAAAAGCCTGAATGCGGGCAATGTCTATGTCCTCCCGTAGAGTAGCTGTAACACAAGTTTCCACGTATTCTGGAAGCATCCCCATAATAAACCAATGTACTTTGGCGGGAATAGTGTCTACAAAAGTTGGCGCATATCTGGCTAAGGAATCAAATCTCATAGCATATTCCCAGACACTCATCGAGCCCTACTCCAGGTGCAAAAACTGATCTACCCGGGCTTGTCGAATTTCCTGCGGCAAGTAGTGATCTAGGAAGGCCTCTGAGAAACTAGAACAAGTCGGGGGGGGAGCTTCTCTGCCTCGAGATATCTCACAGCTCTTGTACCATAACGCGGCTATGTCCTGCAGTCGAAATAACACTAACTCAACTGACTCCACGGGCGTAGCATGCATCGCCTTGAAAATTTGCTATAAATGGTCCAGGAAGTCCTAAGGGTCCTCTTCTCGGTCCGTCCCTGTAAACTACGGGGGACTCAGGGAAAGAAACTCTCGAACCCTCGAACTCCCAGGTTCTCCCGAAGATTCAGCAACCACTGGTAGCATAGGCTGACGCTGAAAGCCATCATCTGGGCTAATATATAGACAACGCTCCTAACCTCTTGATCGGATGGTATAGGTATAGGAGCTGCTGAAGGTGGTGCCAACATGTCTGCTGCTCCAGAGGGCTCCTGGTGTGGCGGAGACTGCTGAGGAGATCGGGATGAAGTCTCTCTATTTCCTTCAAATCAGGCTGGCTCTAACTGCGGCACCCTTCTAATGCCCTCTCCTGCCGCAGCATCTAAATTCCGGCCGATCGTAGTCTGTCGCGTGTTTGACATTTCTCTATAGATAAGAAGAATAGGGTAAGCTTAGGGACTCAACCCTATGCAACATAGCTCTACAGCCTGACTGAAGAAGAAGGAAGGATAACTACGCTATTATGCCCTGTAGCCTCCTGCCTATGGAATGTGGTGCACAACACACCCGTAGAAAAGACTCTACTAGACACGGTTTGCAGATTCCCTAGGATATGACCTGCTTTGATACCACGTTTGTCACATCTCACCTTGGGAGGCATGACTAGCACCTAGTGCCATACTAGGATCTGAACCGACCTGACTGGGCTTATGCACTTTTGGTGCATACCTGCTCTTCAAATCAAGAAAACAACGAGCTATATCTCGGCTGTAAATATAGCCTCCCGCCGGCAAGGCCGCATAGCCACATGTAAAAAGAAAATAGCTAACCAACAACACGCAACAAAGGGGATCCTATACAGGCCGACAAGACCACCATGCTGTCTAGTTATAGCAGAATGAAAACATGTAGCCAGAACTATACTATAGCCGATAAGGCTGCTAACTAATGGCTAAACTAGGCCCCACATAGCCATCACGCAAAAGAAATCATACATAAGCCCCACACAACCAACAACAAAACTAATATCGAAAATCTGTAGCCTGCAAGCCTCTAGGAGTAGAATAATGGTCGGGACAGATCCCCGACCTACCCATAAACTATACAAAAAAAGAATAAACCTTCTAACTAACAACTCCAAGGCAAAAGGAGCTGATTAGACTGCTAACTCGGTTAATGATTAGGGAGGTCCTGAACTGCGTCTAGCCGTACCTACAGGAAAGTAATGCAGTTCCCTAAAGATGGGCGTCAATACAACATGTACCAAATATGTAAGGTAGTAAATAAAAATGACTGAATAATACTGATAATGAAACTGAAAACAATTCGATAGGAGGGATAGAGATACAACCTGAATAGCTTTACAACCTGCTGTATAACTAACAATAAGTAATGCAAACAAGAACCTTACCTGGCCCCCATAAGCTCGGAAGGTATAACCAGTACAGAATAACCCGCCCAGGGCCCCCATAAGCCCTTATGAACATACTTCAATCTATATACCCCTAACAAGGTCAAAATGAATCAACAGATAAATATAGCGACCCGCCTGTCCCCTAGGTCTCCAACTGAACCCATCCCGTTCCTGTAGTTGTGTCTAAGTTTGGTGGACTCCTGTAACTGCACCTTGGGCACCAAGCTCGACGAGGGTCAGTGATGCCGATCCAACATAAAAAATAATAGTCCAGCCATGGAATGGACTGTATTATGGCCCTTGGGCCTCTACATAGTCCCTTGGGACAACATTTAGCTTCTTGGAGCGATCTATATAGCCCTGTAGGCAACGACATAGCTAGTAACCCTGGGTTGAACGACGGAAGGCTATATAGGGCAGAGTCAATTTCAATCTAGTCTCCAACTAATAACAACAGCTAACTACAATAATCATGCTTCTGGCTTTCTTACAAGGATCTAGGTCGTATTACAATACGACAGGAATAACATGCCAAAAGAATTCGCTTTAACATACCTCAAATGTTGATTTTCAATTAACTGGTGAGTTTCAACTTACAATCGACGGTTCTTTCCAACTGTAACTTTTATGATGAGAGAATAGGACTAATTTCAATACTAAATTCGGCAAATAATGATGACTTTCAATAATAATATTAACTATAATTCAACTTGGAATAATTCGATAGAAAACCTTAATTTTCCGAGAGTTCAGAAGGGAGAAATGCTTACCTAATACCTGTGGCCATTTAGGATTCATTTTGGAGTAATTCCGACAATTTTTACTCAGCAGAGTTCCGGTATGTCGAGCGAATTTTCGAGAAATAACTCTGTAGTAATGCTTCCCGTAGGCCTAGAACTCGTTACCGAAGTTAATTTGCAATTGGACGGCGTTTGGCAGCATAGTCGGATGAAAAATTAATGAAAGTTGTGTGCTCTCTTTGTTTCCATCCGTGGGTTTCACTTTGTAAATGATTTAAATTGAATGAGGGGCTTATATATATCCTTGGGCGGTGGCGGAAGTGGCATCCCGCGCTGCTCAACGCCCAGCCCTCCTGTCGAGTCGCGCCCCTCAATGCGCTGGCCTGCCTGGCGCGCCGCGCTGCACAATGCGCAGGTAGGCTGACGTATCATGCTGGCTCCGCGCGGCCTGGCCTCGCCTGCCCCTGCTTCCGAGGCTTTTTCCATACGTGTCATGCTTCTACTACTCGTCAAAAATTCACGCGCACGCCTACTAACCGATAATATTTTACAGGGTGTAACAATATATATACACACACACACATATTTATTGTTGCTTATTTTAGTATTTTTAATGAATTAATTTTTAAATACACGATA
>JACEIK010006271.1:0-20595 GCA_018107945.1 Datura stramonium | reverse complement strand
CTATAAATTATATAATGTTGTTAAGGTGACATAGTTCAATGGACAAGAATACCTCTTTTTTGACATATTTCTCTTCCTTCTTCTCATTCAATTTAGTCCAATTTTTTCTTCTTCATTATCTTTTTTTTTTTAAAAAAATTATTATTATGTATATGTCACTTTACGATATCAATAAGTGTCTAAATAAATTACTTAATGAAAACTTACGACATTTTAAGAAAATGAGAGATGAAACGATTTCAATTTCTAAGGTTTTTCATTTTCTAGAGCCTTTACCTTAAAGGAAAAATATACACCATCATATTTTCTATTTTTTATTTTTTCATTATCTTTATTTTCTATTTATTCTTTTTTCAAGTTCATAAGTACTAAGTTAAATTGGTTGTTCATTATTTAACTTAGAATATGTTTCTTACAAATTCTTTGTCAAAGAACATCATATATAGCATATTAAAAAAGTAATAATTACAAAACGATAGAATCATAAACAAATGTTAGATTAATAAAGAATTATTTTCTTCAATAAAAATTATGAATTTAATATTTCATCTTATATTGATTTTAGTTTAATAACCGCGCGAAGCATGATTAGCTACACTAGCTTTGCATATAGAAGTAGTTGTTAAGAGATACTGAGAAAGTATCAAGGTGAAGTTAGAGAGAAAAATAAATATTACATAGAATAGGAAAGAGAACATCTATTATTCAAAATTAGGAGAGATATTTGATTTTTAAAGAAAAATTGAAGGAAAAATGATTTTCACCCATCCCTCTAAAGAAATTTTCAAATCACACTAGGTGTTCAGAATTGTAAATTTTTAGTTGAGAAGATAATTGTATGTTTTTTTTTCTTCTATTATTAATTTTTGTATTTTTCTTTTATGAGATTCAGAACTTACAAGTTATAATATCAAAGTAATTTTAGGTGTTGCGCATACGATTCACTATACTTCAACCCCTATGCAATAGTTGTTTGTTACATGTTCTTTGTTTCGAATGGACTTGAAAATGTGTTTCGTACAATGGCATGAATGTAATTGGCAACAAAATAATTAAATTCTCCATTATTAACCATTTACTGAAAATTATCATAATTATAGAGAATTTAGTAACCCGCCCGCTAATCACTCCACTTCTCTTTACACTTTTGTCCTGAGAGGATGCTCAGGAGTTATATCCACCGTTGGATGGGAAACACTAAAATCAACGGTTGACACTGACTCAAGCCATTCCAAGGCGTACTATAAGCTCTTTGTCTAGCATTTGTTATGGCCATCTTTTCTAAACCAAGAGAAGAACTCAAAAGGATTTTCCTTCTTTTTCAATGAAATTTTCTTAGCCTAACCCATTTTCCTCTTCTTACAATTGTTTCCCATGGAAGGTGGAGAAGGAGACGGAAATGCTTATCAACCATATCAAAATTTACCAAATAACATTCCTATTTTTCAACAAGGTCCTCCATTAACAGCCATTAATAGGTTCTTATGGAGTCAACAAAGCCAGTTTCCTTCCCAACAAAGTGTTGCAAACAATAACCAAAGTGTTTTTACTCAATGTGGTGGTTTCTATGATTTTTCTTCTTGTAGCAACGGTGCAAGTGGGATTAATTCTTGGACAAGTTTTCCAGAGGCAAGCTTAATGGATAGCATTCTCTTTAATGAAGAAAATGCTCTTCACTGGAATAATCAAGAGAATGACATGGCACAAGAGATGATATCATCTCCAAAGAGTTCAAAGGAGACCAGAAAAAAGGCAAAAGAAGGGACTTCTTCTACTACTGTGCTAGTCAAGGGTCAGTGGACGGAAGAAGAAGACAGGTGATGATCGCATAATTAAATTCATCTCGGGTCCAAAGCAACAAACGACAAAAACGAATAATTTTTATTTTTTCAGTTTGTGTTATGTCCTAACGTTCATTTTCATGGTTTTTTTATCTTACACAAATTGGAAGAAATAGTTTAAACTGAACTTCTTGTGTAAAACTTATTTCATTGATTATGAAGGAATTTGGTGAAGTTGGTGAAGCAGTTTGGAATAAAGAGATGGGCTCAGATAGCTGAGAATATGGTCGGTAGAGCAGGAAAACAGTGTCGCGAGAGATGGCATAACCATTTACGTCCAGATATCAAGGTTTTTTTTTTCTTTTTGGAAAGAAAAACAATTCTTCTTCATTGTCTTCTAATAGGTTTTTGGTTTTATTTTTCTTTTTAATTAAAACTCACACTTCCCGGATTACATTTTTCATCTTTTTATATCCTTTGGCTTAGTGTTTAATTTCAAACTTATAACTGCAAAGGAAATCATAGGAAATCAATTTTTATATTTTCTAGGATTAACTCCATCTATTATTCATTGACTAGCCAAGTATCTAGATTTTTGATGTTTTACCAAAATGTTTGCTTTATTTCTTTTTCCGGTCTAGAGAAAAGTTCTTTTTTTAGACGGAATTTTCGTTTTTTGAGGAGAGATGCTTTTCTTTATGCAGCTTAATTATTATTATTATTATTATTATTATTATTATTATTTTCAAATCTTGCACACTGTTTTCATTTACCACAAGATTTTCCTTCAAGAAAGTGCCTAGGTGTTGTAATTTTAGTATGTGCATCTTGCCATGTAAATTCAGAATATCTACTATATAGAATATCTTGTCATCTTGCCATCTACAGTTTGCTTCTTAAACCGACTTCCAGCCTCTATTTTCATGTGATTATAGAAACTTTTCTTTGACGACAAAAAGCAACAAAGTTTGTTATAAAAGTTATTCCACCTCATTGGAAAAGTTAGTAATCGGAATTCTTGTAATTAATGAACACATTTTTTTTCCTCATCTCATTTGTCTTTACATTCTCATTTTTAATTATAATTTTTTTTGAGGGGTATGTTTCTTTATTGATGCACTTATTTCAGAAAGACACATGGAGTGAAGAAGAAGAATTGATGTTAGTGGAAGCACATAAGCAAATTGGAAACAAATGGGCAGAGATTGGTAAAAGAATTCCTGGAAGGACAGAGAACGCAATTAAGAATCACTGGAATGCGACTAAAAGAAGGCAAAATTCGAGGAGAAATAAGTTGAAGAAACAAGAAAAAGACGGCCAAAATGAGTCCAAATATCGGTCCAATATTCTCGAAGATTATATTAGAAGCAAGTACTTCAGTGATGATTCTCCTCCTGCCAACATCATGATTCCAAGTAATAGTGCCAACATGACAAATACAACCCCACCCTATTCTGATGATGATGATTCTCCATCTTTGCTCACTAATCAATCATATGATGAAGAAATGAGCTTCATGCAAAAATTATTTGGAAAGAATTCATTGGTGGAAAACAATGGTAAAGTCCGAGACAACAATTCAACATCAAGCTCATATGGCTTCGACTCCTCTGGATTGAATAATGGTCAGATGGTTAGCGATAATGGTCAAGATGGTTGCAATTTGTATCTTGCCTCAGATCAGCCAAATATGTACATGGCTGCTGCTCATCACGACCATCCTAAAGATCAATCTTATAATTGTTCTGACCTTTATCTTTCCTATCTCCTGGATCGTTCTACTTTACCTAATTCTTTGCCTAATGCTGGGAGTTTCGCTATGAATTCGGGAATGGTGATGAATCAAGCTGCAGGTTCCTCAGCTTCATCAGGAGGAAACAAAGAAGTTGATTTAACGGAGATGGTTTCTTCTTCTATCTACCGTCAAAACACCTCCAACAATACATTCTTTTAATGCATGTAATATAATATGTGAACGTTTCTTGTTTTGGTCATCGAACGAACGAGGATCATGTGTTACTAACCAGTTATTAGTTTTCAGTGTTTTGTAGTTTCTTTTAGCCAGCTCCCTATTATTCTTAAATGATGGTTTTTCCCATTTAATTTCCCTTTTTTCTATCTTCGATCTATAGACTGTAGTTGTCATTTGTCGGTTCCTTTTTAATTAGATTTACCTTTTCATTGATGATAACTTTGTCGGTTTTCAGTTGAAACAAATTAATTAAAGAACAACCCATCTGGCTATTTATCCCTATATCGTGCTATGCTGTTTTTGAATACTTGTATTATCAGGTTTCGTTAAGAAATGCTTCGGCATTCATTTTATAATAATAACTCATCGTAGTCAGTGCATGATGTCACTTCATAGTTTGGACTTAGGAGGCACATATATATAGAGAGAGAGGGAGATTCAATGGATTAAAAGAAGGAAATGATTTTTCCATGAGAAAGTCGGTAATTAACTGAAAAGTAGTGGTATAGTGTATGTATATATATTTCTAACAAAATAAGAGATTTGTAGTTAATTAAATTATTACTCCTTTAATTCTATATTTAACTGTGCTAGCTAGATCGCTATTATTCATTAGTCATTATTATTGATTGTTAAGGTCGTGCAATCAATCTAGCAAAACATGATATTATAATTGGTTTGTATCTTTATAATCCGTAATATCACCCTACGGCTCGCTTGTTCGATATTCTATTTCAGGAGTTTACATAGTACATAGCTCAGTATGTCAGCAATTAATTAACAAACATTTATATATTCGAAATTCTAAAATTTCCAATATCTACATCACAAAGAATTAAAACTTGGGTCTTTTAGTTTCTTATTTCTTTTTTGTCTATTTCTCCATTTTTCTTTATTTTACCTTGGGTAGAATAAAATAAATACGTCATTAGTAAAAATAACAGCTTGTGTAAAATCTCTGTTAATAATATTATGATTTATTAGATAACTAGGTAGCTTGTTCGCGCTTCACGTGAAAATATAAAGAATTATCACAAAGAATTAAAACTTGGCCTTTTTTAGTTTCTTATTTCTTTTTTGTCTATTTCTCCATTTTTCTTTATTTTACCTTGGGTAGAATAAAATAAATACGTCATTAGTAAAAATAACAGCTTGTGTAAAATCTCTGTTAATAATATTATGATTATTAGATAACTAGGTAGCTTGTTCGCGCTTCACGTGAAAATATAAAGAATTATAAAACTTACTATTTTTATAATAATCAAATACTATTTTATTTAACTATTAAAGTATTTTAAATATTTTTAGAATCTTTAAATTCTAATAAAAACTTAACTGCAAAACTTTTCTTTTTTATTTTCTTAAAAGCACATCATAAAAAAGAAAAGAATCAAAAATTGCCTAAAAGTTTACAAACTATCTTTCTAATATATTCAAAGGAAATATAAACATGAAAGATCTTATTGAACAACTAATCTACTTTTAATATTTGAATATAATAATAATAATAATAATAATAATAATAATAATAATAATAATAGAAAAGGTTTGGAAAAGAAATTAAAACATTCGATACAAAAAAGCTTTCTTTTTATTCATCTCATTTTTAATACTTATTGCTCTATTTTGAAAAAATAATTCATCGGATGAATTCAGTTGTTTGAGATAGAGCAAGTAGCCAATTTTGAACCCTTATTTGAGTCAAGATCTTAGTTTATAAAATTTTATGACTTTATTAACCATTTTGAAAATAGCTCTCGAGATATACAATTGAATTTTGGCCTTAGCAAGCCAAATATTTATAATCAAATATTAAGACTAAAATCTAAAGTATATTTTGTAAATATAAATCTCAGAATATGCTGCAATTTATAGTTACAAATATGCCATATTAAAGGGAAAAAATTATAACCTATATCATTTATTACCTTTTATTATTTTTTGAAATGCATCTTCCTCTAAAATTGAGAGCTATATTTTTCTCTAGTCTTCTATTTTCTCTATTTTACAATTCCTCAAAGAACTTCTTCCATTTTAAATTCTTATCCTTGTAAAAATAATCCGATGTAAATTTAGTAGAATACTGCCTTAGTAAACGTATATTTTTTACAACTATGATTATACTATGAGGAATATAATGATTGTACAAAAGATGTATTTAGAAGATGATTATTACAATTAATGACAAATTTAAACCGACTTACTTTAGTAATAATCAACGCTAAAAGTAAACAACAAATCAATACCTTTTATTCGACTAGCATAAAATTAAAAGTACTCAAGTATCTGAAAAACACATGAGAAATCTACTAAAAAGAATTACTCTTTTTGCTCAAGTTGAAAGAAAATTATCAAGATTCCTTCACTGACTTGATCCGATAAAAAACACATAAAAATATGAAATAATACTTTGATTCCGTTATAACCGGGTCAATTATATAAAGAAGAAGAAGAAATATTCTAAACAAAAATTATCATTTTATATCTTTAATAAATATTTAACATAATTTTATAGAGAAATTTCTATTAGCCAACTAAAATTCTTTTCGGATAGTATTGTCAAATGAGCAATATTTTTATGCCAACTATGTCATCAAGTGAAGAGTCTTCACTAAAATCTTCTATACAATAATCAAGACACATTTGTTCCTATAATAACAAGATAATTATTTTTATAATAAAATAAAGAGAAAATAAGGAGAATTGAAAAGAATTAAAAATCATCGTGGATACAAAAAGCTAAATCAATTTTAAAGTAAATTCTATCCGTCCAAGGTAGAGAGTTCGATTTCATCCAACGATATAACATAATTACACAATTTTTTAAAAGTAAGAGAAAAAATAGAAGAAATAAATAAATCTTTAAATAATACATAAATGGTTCTTCATAACATAAGAAATACAATGACTTTGTTACAAGACTTTTATTAATAAAGTCACAAATGACTAATTTGAGGTAAAAAAAAATACGTAATTTAGATAATTAGAAATTCCTAGAAAAACAAATTAAAGAGATATCATAGAAAGAGAACACCAAAAAGTTGCAACATATAGCACTCTCATTTTGACTTTAATAATAATAAAATAGACAAAAAAGAAACTACAAAATTAATTTTCAAGCTTTTATCGACAATCTCCCACAAATTGATAAACATTCAAGAGTATTCAAGAAACTAAAATATGAATCTAATAATGCAATAATAATATAAAGATATTATTACTTCAAACATGAAATGAAAATATAACTTTGGGTAGGGTCTCATGATGTCAAGAATATGAATTTATATAAAAAAATGGAAGATGTGATAAAGTATCTTAAATTTTAAATTAAATTTTTAGGGTTTATGAATATGAAAAGCTCGGAAGTTATAAATATTATTAAGAGTGAAAATTAATTAAATAGATAATAATATATGAGTTATCTAGGCAATACTTTTAAAGCAAATAAATGAGAAAAAAAGTAAAACAAATAAAGTAGAGAAAAAGATAAATGAAAATGAATAAATTTAAGACCAATAGCCATACGGACATTATTTAAGAAAACAATCCCTATTTAGTGTATTTATTGGCTATTTTGACTTTGCTAGTTGATTCATTGTTCTTTCTTCTTACCCCATTGTGTTAAATAAATTGGAGATAATAATAAAAAATAACTAAAATAATGAAAAAATTAAAAAAACTAAAAAAATACATAAGCTCTTTCATTATCATTATCGTCTCAAATGACGATGCCGACATCACCAAAAAGGGTTTGTTGGACCGCGAAGGATGACGCCATTCTCCGAGAGCACCGTTGGAGCACACTGACCGATCGTTCGGTGCAAAGATCTTGAAAATAGTTATTCAACTCTTGTGTTTTGTTGTGTTGAAGTCATGCTATTACTACCTAATAGAATTGCAACGCTGTAAAAAATTTCATTGATGTATTATATAACATTAAATGACAATAACAATTAAATAAATGAGTTAATATAACATAATTTTAAGAAGAAAAAAATAGTCAAAAAAAAACCAAAAAAAGAAAAGAAAAATAGGAATGGAGGCCTTAGAAGCATGCCACATCGAAGATACTTAACCTCCTTATATATATATATATATATATATATATAGATTGTGTGTACTATTACTCCCCCGATCCATTTTAGTCATGGTGTTTAATTCTTACTAAAAATAACTAATTCAAAATAATTATTATTTTAGAAAATCATTATATAATTAAGTATTAGTTTTCATCTATTATTCTTACCAATAAATATAAAGAAAATATATAGGTGAAAAAGAATGTAGTATTAAATTGAGATTCAAAAATAAATAAGAATAACTTAGTCACACTACTCTTTAGTTAATAATTTTTGTAAAGAAGTTTGTGAAATGAATATATAACAAATAAAAATAGACCAAAGGGAGTAATAATCCCAGAAAATAAGATATGTTTATTAAATACAAGTTAAAAAACACCGCAATGTAAATTTATTGTAGACTTGTTGTTTATAAAAATTAAATCGAAATGTAATATATAGAAAATTAGAAAAGAAAAAATAATTCTTCATGTAACGAAGAGCACAAAAACATGGAAAAGAGAATAAAAATAACCGAATTGTTTGAAATTTGAGAAAACATAATCGATGTGTGAATATATATACATTGACCGAAGTAGATAAAGGGGCAGAGATATCACATGTTTTATATAGTTGGGCAAGGGCACGAATGTGAGAGATTTAGAAATTTCCATAATAATTTCTACTGGCCGAAACCCCGTTCGTAAGTTTGACGTAGAACAACTCTTACTTTTCTCTTGATCACCAAGTGTGGATCGCATATTTTTAGCCGTCTTTTTTGTTTTGTTCCAGTTCTTCAGATTTGCTTTTTGTGTAATTTTCTTCATAAAATTCTCAACAAGTCATTGTTTTACTCAATCTAACTCACAAGTTCGGGCTGATAACGTTTCCGAGTGAAAATAATGTGCGAGAGCTAACGAGAAAAAGCTCAAACGGCTAACATTCCATAGATTGAGCAAGCATGTTTGGTGTAGAGAGTTTGAGCCCGATGAATGTGGCTTTCAGCTCCATTGTCTTTTCCTAAAGACTACAAATATACTCTATTCCCATTTGGTATTGCTCCAAAATTTGCGTACATGAAATCAAATCATACTTACATACCCGAAGAAACTAAAGCATTTTAAGCCTAAAGGGCATCTTTTCCAAGAAAATCAATCAAAAGGATTATGTTTCAGATGTTATATAAAATATTACTATTAGACTTTTAATTACATGTTATGTCACATTATTTTAATTTACTAAAATAACAATTAATTTTATAAAAATACCAGCATTTAAAACAAGGTAAGCACAATATTTGGTTAGAGCAATAATTATCCTAAAAAGTTGTACAAACATCTATGAAAAATATTAATACTATTGCACATCAAATTAAACTATCAATAATTGTCCTTTAAAAAAGTAGCACAAATATTTATGAAAACAAAACTGGAAGTATGAATTTTTCAACTTTTCAATTTTTTAATTTTATAAATTGAATTTAAGGGTTTATTCTTTGTTTATTTAATTATAATGTTATATTTTTTCAAAATAATTTTATTTCCTTCTACAATACTCATCTCACTCATAAACTGTAACTCTTCTTCATCCTAATTTAAACATTTTTCTAAGAAAACACTCGTTTTCTTCAAAGCTTCATTTACATTGAAATCTCAATCTAAATAAAAATTTCATCGCAAAACACACTAATCAACCCCACTACTATTATCATAACTAGTTTGAGTTAAATACATTTACTCAATCTCCAATTGAAAATTTGTGAAGAGCAAAAAATATTATTTTTGATATCCACATAAAAATCTGGAAGTATGGGGAAGAACCATTTGAATTCACGTAGCCACAAAAAGTTGAATGCAACTTAAAATTGATTTATTGATTGACAAGTCGTTATCCATATCGGTATAGTTTATGGGTAAAAGTTAATTTTCTAATTTGTAGAAAATATTCTTTTTTCTTTTCTTATGTTATGTTGATATGTTGATTTATTTTTGGGTTTTTATAGAATTTTAAAGTGTTATCAATTTTAGTGGCTCATATGTTTGCAAAATGTTTAGAAATTGGTATAACTTAAGCTTTTTAAATTGTGTTCTTTTTCATCTTCTTGTGTTATGTTGCTATGTTGGTTTATTTTTGAGTTTTTATATAATTCTAAAAGTATTATCAAGTTTCGCTCGCTCATACATTTGCGTAATGCTTTAGAAATTGGTATCATTAAATTTTAAACCGCATTCTTTTTTTCATTTTCTTGTGTTATGCTTGATATGTTGATTTTTTTATTTTTATAGAAAGTGTTTTATATTTAATATTCCCTCCATATTAAAATAAATTAAAATTCATAAATTTAAATTAAATTATAATATTTTATCTATTTTAGTGACTCATATGTTTGCAAAAAATATAGAAATTGGTATAACTTAATTCTTTTAAACCGTATTATTTTTCATCTTCTTGTATTATGTTGATTTGTTGGTTTATTTTTGAGTTTTTATATAATTTGGAAAGTATTATCAAGCTTAGTGACTCATATGTTTGGCAAATGTTTAAAAATTGGTACACATTAATCTTTAAACTCCATTTTGTTGTGTTATGTTGATATATTAATTTTTTAAATATTATTTAAAAATAAACTTCAAGCTTCAAACTTGATTGTGTCATTGATGTTACTTATTAAAATTTAAAAAACGTAAAAATTCATAATAACATAATAATTATAAAATTATAAATTAATTAACAAAAAAACACTATGTTTGCAATTTTATGCATATGCTTCCTAAAAGAACAGCAGCATTAAACAAAATATGTATTTGAAGTTATCAAGAAAACAATAATGTTTTTTTTAAAAAATAAAATCATACTTTGGGTGGAAAATAAAAAAATCAGGATGGTTTCTAGATTTTCTTATTGAAAGAAAAGTGATTTTCAACTTTGATTATGAATCAATAATACAGATTAGATCTTCATCTATCAAGAGAGAGAGAGAAAATGAAATAAATGGAAGGGAATTAAAGGTAACTATATCTCATGGGGATTAAAGGTAACCAATCAAGCGAATCATGAAAAATTAAAAAGTAACCTTCATTTTTTTTTTATATTACCAAATTTGCTAGTTTTGGTAAATATTTTGTTCTTTTGTCCCTTCCAGCGATCAAAAGAAAGAAATGGTTAATATATTAAAGATAATATGCATTTACAAAATACCGTCTCAATTCATCCTCTATATTTAAAAACATGAATATATTGGTATTTTAGTAATTATTACTCTATAGATATATTTACATTTTTTTCCCAAATAAATATTAAAACAATCTACGTCTTACAAGTTTTCCAGATAACCCACACTAAATAGGTGTTTGGTATGTGGGCCTCTACAAGTTTTTTTTTAGGAAAATTTCATAAATAGTACTATTTGAAACATAATTATCATTAGTAGTTAAGTTTGCATATTTACAATTTATAACAACAATTTTTAGGCCAAAAATTTTTTCGCCTCTCTCCCTCTTTCTTTCTCTCTCTCACTCTTTATTTTTTCTCTCTCTCTCTTTCTCTTTTCTCTCTTCTCTCTCTCACCCTTCTCTTTCTTTCATCTCTTCTCTTTCTCTATTTCTCTCTCTCTCCCTCTTTGTATACTTGTATTTCTATTGCACCCTTCTCTCTTTGTATTTTATAATTTTTAGGGGATATCATATAAATTGTATTTGTTGTATTCATATTGTATTCATGTATTTACTTAACTATATCGACGAATACTTGTTGTATCGATTAATAAAGACCGTATTGATATATACAAATTAATGATATACAAAGATACAAAAGAACAAAACTCTAATTGCACTTGTATCCTTTTCGCTTCTTATATAACTTGTATTCATTTATTCTACCGGTATTCATGTGCATATTTAGGTTGTATCAATGATACAATTTATATGTATATAAAGATACAAACAACTAAAATTATAAGAGACTCCGTATTCATTCGCTCTTTTGTATCACTTATATTCATTTGTACTTGTATCACTTGTATTCAATATACACTAGTTTCACTTGTATTCATACGGGATTTTAGGTTGTATCTATTCGCTCTGTATCTCGATACATCCTTTCAAATTTATAATGCATTCATATACACTTTCTCAAATTTATTGAATACACTAACAATAAATTTTAAAAAATAATTTCGTATACAATATTTATTTGTAGTATTGTATCAAAGGTATCTATCACTATTATTTCCTGTTAGATACACTTGTATCATCACAAAAAATCAACATAAATTCAAACTTACAATAAACCTGACATTTGGGTGATTGGGTTTGGAGAGAAAGAGAGATAAAGAGAAAGAAAGATAAAGAAAAAGAGAGCAAGAGACAACAAAAGAGAGGAAGAGCGAGAGGCAGAGAGAGAGAGAGAAAGAAAGAAAAAAGAAAAAGAGAGAGAGAGGGGGAGGGAGGGAGAGAGGCGAGGGAGAGAGAGAGAGAGAAAGAGAGGTGAGCGAGATTGAAAGAGAGGGGAGAGAGATGTTACAAATAGTAATTATTTTTAAAGTATAGCTATAAATGGTAATTATTGTATATTATAACTACTAATGGTAAATACATAACATATGTTTATTATATTATGTAATTTGTTTTTAAAAAGAATTAACGCTAGTCGTTGTACCATTTCACGACTTGTAGAATTTTTTAAAAAGTAAATTATGAGTTGTGTGGTCATTTACAACTCATTTTTATTTTATGCTTTTAATTTTTTTTTTTTGTGTATCTTGAATTATTTCATGACTTATCATTTAAATTATTTTTTATTTTGCATATCGTATTTCAGGCCACGACTTTCCCTTGAAATTTTGGTGCCCTAATTGGTTATTCATTATAAATATAAATATACACTGTAGCCACTTATTTTGAAGCAACCTACTTCAATGATGGATTTTCAATTTACGTGGTATGTGTTACGCAATGGTTATTTACCTTATAATGCTGATTTTTTTTCAATTATGAATTTCAACCCCCCCAAATTTTGAAAGGGCAAATGAAAAGTGTAAAATCATACAACTTAACATGTTTTAAGTCATAAATAAAAGCTCATAATCGATCATTGGATCAATCATAATATAAAAATATGATATCATAAAACCTGAATATGAATATCTTAAAACATGAGGAACAATGGGAGACTCTCATAAGTGACGCCATCATGAATGAGCACATGATGCCCAACTATCTTGCTCAAGTTGGAAGAGCCGGCCCCAAGCCTTGCTAGGACAAAGAAGGATAAAGGCGTGATATCACTCATGAGCCATTCCGAGAGGGGAAAACTCTCTAGAGAGGCCCCTAGCATAATCATACCTAAGCCGACACGTAGTTCCTCGGTGACCCGGGGTACGCCGAACCCCGGCCTACTCTGCCAGATACTATTCCTAAAAATATATTGTTTCTCATAAATACAATCGGCAGAAACATATTTGATTTTTCATGGGCTAGTTAGAAAACATGAAAATCATAAACATACTTGACATACGTGAACTAGCCATAAAAAACAATGCCGGGATTCGCCCATGATACATAAGCTTGAGATTCATGATATTCATACATAATTGAGTAAATCATCATAATTTGAGAAACATTGGTTCATAAGAGAGATCTTTGTAAAAATATAAAAATCAATCATAAATCATGGATTGAATCATAAGAGAAGTGAAAATATAAAATTATAAAAACTAAAAAAAATAAAAAAAATAAAAAAAATAAAAAAAATAAAAAAAATAAAAAAAATAAAAAATTTAATTTGAAATTGGGCATTTAGGATGAAGGAATCCCTATTCATGATCCTATATACCTAGACTTGATGAATACTTGACTTGATTTGAAGACCCAAGAGAAATTAAGGAGAAGATGATGAATCCTAGCTCTTCCTTGAGAGAGAATTTCTAACTTATGGTGTCAAAGAGGAACATGGATTAGGCTAAGTATAAATCTCTACCCAGCAGCTTTAGGAAGCTTAAAATAACATTACTAGAGTTATGTCACCACCCGAACCGAGGCTCTGATCACAACACGGGACAAGGAGCCCCAAGAGACTCCAAATCGACCCATGACATGAACATACATCTAACTCCAACCGATAAAATCAAGAATCAACATAATAACCATAGTGGAAGTCTAGATTAAACATAACATCGAATACAATCTCAAGCCGAATACATCCATATGTCCTAAAAGCCTCTAAACACAATGAGTTGATGGGACAAGACCCCAACTAACTCAATAAAGTCAAACCTAAATACATAAAGAAAATTGGACAAGTCTAGTCCCCAAAGAGACGAGGACTTACCAACAACGTAAGATGCTAACTCTAAAGACTAACTATGAACGGGCCGAGCCTCGAGGTCGGGTCCTATATCATGAAACATACAATATAGAGTATGGGTAAATAAGACAAGGAATGTAATGAGTATGCAGATAAGTAAAGACGCTTAAATAAGTAAATCACTTTAAAACATGCATAATGTAAACATAAAAATTAAGAATCTGAGAGTGAGGCTTCGTATACATTCTTTCAAATCATGATCTCATCATAACATAAAATATCATAATTGAACGGATTGACTCAAAGCTGAAATCTGATATGCAATTTAATAATGAACATGCATAATCAAAATCATGAAGAACAATAGGAGACTCATTTTTTAACAAACATACCACGATGGGAGAGCTTACTGGTCCCAACTATCACACCAAGTGGGCAGAGCCGTCTGTGCTCCTGCTGTACAGGGACGATACTCATGATATTTGACATCAAGCTTGTGGGCTAAATAGGCTCGTGGATAGCTCACAAGGGAGGTCCCAAAGTAATATATATATATAAGAGCATAAACCTACATCAAGCGCAGTAGTTCGAGGCATAGAGTGATCGACCCTTGGCTCATCTAGTGCTAGACACTACTCCTAAAAACATGCATATTCTCTATATCATTTTTCAACGTAAGCTCAACATCGCTTCATTGACGAAGCTCAATAATCAAATACATCTCAAATATGAAATCATGCATATGAGAAGCTTTAACTCAAACCATACCACAACCGAAAGATAATTTGGGAGTTCGCTCTAAAACCATGTGGTAAGCTTAATTCGAGAAATCATAAACCATACTTGAACATGTGGGCATGACTAATACTTCTTTTTTCATGCTTGAAAAATACTCAATTCTCATAAAAACATGATTATAAATAAGGGTAGCTTGGAAACCATGCTTTTCATCATAATATTCATCATCATCATACATTCATCTCAAATCTCTTTGTTTATTAACTTTCATCGATGGGTTTTTTAATTCATTAAACTAGAAACATGATTTTTAATTAAAAATATTATAAAACAAGCCCATATATCATAATTCGATAATAGAAATATATTTAAATCATATCCATGTAAAAATTAGGAAATTCATGCATTGGGTTAAACAATTCATGATTTAGAGAGGATTGGGCATGTGGAAAAGGAATCACCCATTATAACCCGACATGTACCTGTCAGGTAGCCGATTCTTATACTTCTTAAATTCCCAATAGGAATTGAAGAGAAATTCACACCTGCTTGATCACCCTCTCTCTTACCTTCTACCTTGCATGCATGAATGAATATGGTCAAAATGAACTTAACCCCTTTAAAAGTCATTACCATAAATCAAAACGACATAGTTTAGGCCCTGTGATCTTAGGAATTACGTAAAAGCCCTTTACTAAACAGAAAATAACCGCCGCTGGTCCTAATGAGGAACCTAACGATCAAGCCATCATGGCTATGACTGTGGGAGTCGCCCATCGTGTACACTACTTGTCGTCTCGGGCTCGTCGCGGGTGACTTAACGATCATGTACACGCTCTTAGTCTCAATAAAACTTACCCATGGCCACTATCCAAGTGCACGAATCATGGGGGACTCAATTCACGACTTGTGGGGTCCTTCCATTAAGTACACCGGCCTTTCTTTTCCTTTTCTCAATCACCACTTCCCACAACCGACCTAATGAGTCATGGTTCCAATGACTTGCTGTCACATCTAAGGGGAGTTAACCTCCCAAATTTCAAACTCTTCACTGGGTCTCACCACGAGTCTCATTACGACTCGTGGCTTCTTGCGGGTCACCTCATGACCTATTTTTGTGCTCGATGCTAGATTTTAAGTTTTTCTCCATTTCAAACCTCCCGGTCTGATTCAGCTGTGGTATAACATGTTAAAACATAGAATTTTACTAAAATACTCCCGAATTTCCAAACTAAAAAATTTCAGCCGGCGTAAATTACGACCCATACCATGAATCATTGGTCCAAACAATGAACCATCTATTCACTCTGGGGGTTCCTACTGTTTCAAATCATCCTCCGAATCGCTTCAATGACTAAAACAAATAGCCGATACAATCTAACAATTGCTCATACAATCCACTCATTTTTGCGGGTTTGACAAATTTTTTAAATTATCACCATGACAACTAAGAGTCGTTGGTCTATATAAAAACTCATTTTGAGTGTCGTTTCAATGGCTCCGGTGTCATTTTCCTATTGCTTTTCTCGCTACAAGTCTCGTATATGATCTAGGAAATTTTTTTTGGTGTTAATTATCTCCCCTTGGGAATATTCATCCTCGAATGAAGGCTAACTAAGATGAAAAGATAGGAATAAACTACAATCCCAAAACCGAATAACTATCAATTGAAAGCGACAGAGGACTCACTTCCATTGACATACATGACCGAGTTGAATTCATACATACATGCATACTAAGAAATGAAAGGAACCGGTGAGACATGAACTCGACATGAAACTTAATAGAGTACTAAGGAGGAGATACAAAATTCATGTCGGAATTGAGCTGGAAGGAAAAAGATGTGGGTATCTCGGACATTATATCTATTTCTGCACTTCACATGTAGCTCCTCGATCAGCTTTAGCAAAGATACCTCCTTGACAAACAGAAACTTAACAATCATGATCTCCACTGTAAACCTCCCCATTGGTAAGGCTATCCTTCTCACTCAATTCTTGATGAGTTGGTACCTACCAACCATTAGGTTCTTAAACATGAGTTTTTGCTTAGTTTTCAGGTCATTGAGGTGATTTTCATGCCCTTTTTTCCTTGGATTCTGTAGGTACCTAAATTGAATAGGAAAATCATTAAATTGAGCAAAAATCATGGAAAAAAAGAGATGAGGACCGACGCTCCACTGGGGAGAGTTCATCTAAGAAAATGCTAGTTGGACGTGCCCACACCGTGCCGATTTAAGACTGGTCGTGGGCGAGCCGGGATCAACACCAACACCGAAGGGTTCTCGAATTGACTGATCATCAGCCAAAATCAACCGGCGGATCAACGAATGAGCACCGGCGAATCGCAAGTGATGCTCGCCCGCACAGGGGTAAAATGTCCAATTTCAAAAAGAGGAGAAAGAATGTACCCTATTTTTGTACATCTCAAAAGTGAAACTAAACATTCCATTATTCCATATTAATTTTTGTATTTTGAATTGTCTTGTATTACAGAGAGGTAGAGTAAGAAACATCTTCTTCATAAGGTAGAAACTCACTCCATTGGAGCTCAAAACTCTTGCTCAAATTTTCTTACTCAAGTTGTGAATGGATATTGAATCATTATTGAATGCAATGTATTTTTTTCTAATTCCATGAGTAGCTAAATTTCGGTTAGTGTGTATGACTCGGGTTGATTTCAAATAAAAGTTGTGTATTTGATCTTAGATTTACTCCCTATTAGTATACTTTTAATATTTCCTAGTTTTAATCTTAATATTCACAGTTGTAAATGTGGGTTGAATTTTTTTACTTCAATTTTGCTTGAAAAGGAATATGAAGTATGAAAGAGTTAAATATTAATGGGTAATTGGGTGTGATCATGTGGGTTGAGCGACATAACCAAAACCCATTATCACATACCCATTGAGAATCTAAGCTAGAAATAGTTGATTCTCACCAAGTTGATGTGGTTTTGTAAAAAAGAACTTTGGGGTTTGAGAAAACTCGGTGTTAATGATCTAATTGGTTGAGAAACTTAGGATGCTAACTTGTCTACAACTAATTATACTATTGAGTAAATGTTAGGATTCAAGTAGCAATCCCAATTCAATAAAGCTCCTAACCATGTATCACACCTTTATAGTAGTTTATCCTTTGGTGTTTTCTACGCTTTACTGTTGTGATAGAATTCCTCTTTAATTTAACATATTGAAATTCTAATTTTTACTTTATTGGTTTTGAAACATTGATGCAAATGTTTCACTTAATAGACAACTCTTGTGTGATCGCCAACATTCCCGTGTGGAATCGACCCCGCACTCGTCTATATATATTTTGTAACTACCATTTACACTCTCTCAAGAGGAGTGAAGTTGAATGTTATCAAAAATGGCTTCATTGTTGGGGAATATAGTTTAATAGCCTTTAACTAGCAAGGGTTTCAACTTATTCTTGCGTCTGTAGTTGGTTTGACTTGGGTTTGCCAGATTGGTGCCCTAGGTTGATCTTGGATATATTTCAACATTCATTAGAAGAGTGGCTGGTCCAAAGGGACGGCATATTGGATCAGTGGAGGATAACGATCCCGTGATTCCCAATGTAGCATGTGCAATTCTCCTACCTCCTTCTCGATAGAGTGTAATTTTCCACTTTTATATACACTGGGCCGCACTTACTTCAAATGAAAGAGTTCTCCTGAGGGAACACCAATGACGATGCAAATAGGCATCTCCATAACTTCTTGGAGATTTTATCCCTTCAACATATAACTCAAAAGTCAATCGCATTGAGACTCTTCCTATTCTCACTCACGGGGAAGCAACTATCAGGTAGAGAGGAATTTGCTCGGGTCTATTACCTCATAGAATGAACTCACTTTGAAGCATTTTTGGATAGGTTCTTTCCTCCTCAAGGACGTTGGCAATGAGGATGACATTACTAATTTCGACAACTTGGGGGAGGGAACAACTCTATGTGAAGCAATATTGAGGTTCAAGAAAAGTAGCCATTTGCCCAAACCATGGATTACTCAATGGGGTCTTACTTTAGAGCTTCTATCATTCATTGACTCGATCAACAAGTCCTGGAAAATAATTGGTCAGGGATCTATCATGGATCAACCTTATGGAGTATCCAAAGCGCTTCTTGAAAGAATGACTAAAACCAATCGAGTATATACATACAAGAGAGGCAGAGGTATCTTCTGGTGGTGTTGCTCCAATCTTGCAGTAGAAAGTTGAGATAAGAAAAAGGAATGGAGACTAGAGATGAAACTTCACAAGACAATGACCCAACAGAGCCGATGACTAAAACATGATGAGCTTGCAAAGAGTGTGAATGTTGTAGGCACCCAAAGCCATCCTCAATTTGGCGATGGCACTTCACCTCCGAGATATGAGGAGAGTGTCACATGGCGGTCAATTGATCATGTTCTCACCGGGTATTAAGGTGCCAATCAAGACCCTTAGCACCAGCGAGGAGAATCAAGGTTGGAGAAACCGTGATAACTGTGATGGGGAGAGAAATGATCGATGGGGTAATAGAAATAAAAATAGTGAAGGAGAGTGATATCATCAAAGTGTTAACCTCATTTGCCTTCTCCAAAGAGGAAGAATCTCAACGCCAACTTAGAGTGAGTGATGTGGGTAACTCAAAAATTGAAGACATGTTGTCTCAAGTGTTAAAGAAGGTAGAATCTATTGACAAGTGAGGTTAAAGAGTTGAAAGGGAGGCATCGAACCTTTCCCCGAACAAAGGGAGCTCCCAATCTGAGGTCGATCAAACACCTCGGCAAAATGAACCCCCATATGAAGGGTGCACTCCCTAGTGACACTATTCTCAATCCAAAGAAAGATGGCCATTGTATAGAAATAGTGACTAGGAGTGGTAAGATATTGAAGGATGGGCGTGAAGCCCAAGGATGTTGTTGCCTCAAGGCAATTGATGATGATGTGATGGAAAAGGTACCAAAAGCACCAAGTGTTTGCAATGATGAAGAAAGGAAGGATAAGGGAGAAGTTGATTTGACTTCCTCGAGTGATGTGAATGTAAATGAGGGAAAGAAGGCCCCTAATGTCAAAGATCAAGAACCAATAGTTCCCTCACAATATCCATAGAGGCTGATCAAGAAGAAGGAGGATAATCAATTTTTCAAGTTTATAGAGATGTTCAACAAATTATCTATCAATATACCACTTGATGCTTTGATTCAAATGCCAAGCTATGAAAAGTTCAATGCGAGATCTTAAAGAAAATAGCTGTAGTGGATACAAAAAGGTACCGATGAGGTGACCCATCATTGTAGTGCCGTAACGATCAGCAATCTTGCTCCAAAACACTTTATTTCATTTCGTACACACACTGTGCAAGTTCTAGACACTTCACAATAAAGATGGAATAATCGAAACCTCACCACACACTCGTTGCACATGCTCAACTCAAGACATATTCACAGACTCTTCAATCAGCTAATTACAAGAATTCAAACATTAAGCCTCAATCACATAGAATCGAACTCTATGGCCTAGGTATCTCAACATGTTTCCAAAGTTGCATGCTTTCATACGAATCACCTTTGCATTCTAAATATCATGTACAACACGCCACAAGAATTTCGAACCATAAAGTAGCGACACATTTGGGATACAAACAAACAAAAGAAAAAATAAAAGAAGGAAAAAACTACTCCTATCGACTACATTTCCCTTAAGACGGTCGTCATCCATCCATCATAGGGAACGGTCACTATTTACGACTTCGGT
>JACEIK010006270.1:49823-93831 GCA_018107945.1 Datura stramonium | reverse complement strand
CCAATTTGAATGACTTTTTTGTTGAACGATAAATAATTAATTATTGTGTGAACTCATGCAAATTGAATAACTAAATTTAGTTAGGTAGGTATATAAAATGTATAATGATGTTATTAGGTGCAAATTTAGTTAGGTAGGTATATTACTTAATAACTTTAACTAAATAATTATAAAAGACAGTAGCCAGTGATCAGCAAGAAGAGTAGCTAGGGTTGGGCAAAGAGCTGAGCCTGCTGGGAGCTTGGTTCGGCTCGTACATATTTAGTTTGATTTGATTCGGCTCGTTTTGAAAAAAAGTTTGATTTGGCTTAATTCGATTTCAATTAAATTTTGGTTCAACTTGGCTCGGTAAAAGCTTGATTGAGCTGACTCTGTTGGCTCGATTTAAGAAATAATATCCTTTCATTAAGATCAATTACTAAGTACATTTTAGAAATATAATTTAAAATACTACGTTAATTTAACATTATGGCCGGGTAAGTTTCTGATTGAGCTAGCTCGTTGGCTCGATTTAAGAAATAATATCCTTTCATTAAGATCAATTACTAAGTACATTTTAGAAATATAATTTAAAATACTACGTTAATTTAACATTATATAATTAATATTTAGTTGATGTTAGTAAAACTTAACCACAAACCCGTCTAACTCTAATTAAATTTTAATTGCTTTATTTGTTCTTTTATAATTATTTTATAACTTATAATATTGACATTTTTTATTTATTAATGACTAAATATAATACACTAAACAAAACAAATGTCTTTCAAATATTTTGACTAAGCATTTCATAAATCAATTTGGTTAGATCACTCAAACTTTTGATGAACCTGAAATGAGTTGGGCCGCATGAACGGGTCAATTATCAACTCAAACTTGAGCAAGTCAAGTACTATGATCTCATAGCCGATTTGCCACCTTTACCCGAATGTTTGATGCCTTAAGTGCAATGAGTGTTCACTCACCTAATCACGTTTGGTTCCTAAGATTATGATGCAACATTAAACTAAGCCATTTAATAGATTATTGCTATAAACATATTTGTATTATAATGAATGCCTATAGCTATATTGTATTGTAGTGAATTACATGTATTTATATTATAGTGAAAGTCTATCTTTAGAGAAAAACTAGGAGAAATTATCCCTATAAATAGAGGTTCCTTCATTGTATTTTATCCTATCAAGAAATAAGAACTTCTCTCTCCTTCTCTCTTTCTATATAATATTTTTATTCTTTCTTTATTATTTCATAACAATTATCAAAATGTAATTTGTATAAATTATTACAAAGAATATCAAAACTGACGAGATGATTGTATTTAAACAAACTAAAATATTCATTGCCAAAATCAAAAGAGTATTCATCTTTGTTTAACTTAGATTTTAAAAAGAATATAGATTTTCTGAAACAAAAGGTACATAAAAAGTTTCAAATAAGCCTAAGTAATCCTAGTATATCTAGGCACCTCAACTTGGTTTCACTGTGTCAATTGAGCACCTAACTTACAAGATGATCATCTAGGCACCTCAACTTGATTTCACCGTGTCATGTGCCACGCGCATCGTGTGCTTACAAGATATAGTGGGGACTAGCTCGCTGTCGTGGCTGTTGAGACCAAGTTGAGGTGCCTAAATGTGCACTCAAAGTATGAGTGCTTAATTGTCGCTGAGGCCAAATTTAAGTGTCTATTTATGTATTATGCTTAACTTAGGCTGTAAGGAATCCTTGCATCAAATTAGAATATGAACAATCACTCCACCGAGTATTATAAGAAACTTCAATTAAATTTGATTCGAGACACATAAAAGTACTAGGTTTACCTTTCTTCTTGAACTATGTCTTATATTCACGTAAATAAAGCTTATCATTCTTGTGTTCCTTCTTACACACTTGGAAAGAGGATTCATTAACACTATGTTACTCGAACTATATATTCTAAGGTTTCATTAATCATTGATTCAAGGATTTAACTTATTCACGCTCGATAGGGCAAGATTTATTTCCTCAAAACGCAAAACACAAGATGTTTGTTACAATATAAAAGGAAATTAGCTTGATCTTTGATTCACATATATCACCGAAGGCTAAGGTAAAAGTATTGAGACGGAACAAGAACGCGGAAAATAGGGGAACAAAAACAGAAGATGCACCTTAACTATTTGGTATCCGGAACTCACTGCCCTGCTAAATCAGATTTGTGTCGCGTATGGTCATAAAGGGGGAAGTGCTTCCTACTAGGAATTTCTCCATTGCCATTGTTCGAACTCCGAGATTTGTGATAATTAACACATGATTTGTTTATTTAATGGTGGCAAAAGCTAGCAAATCTGGGTTTTGTTCAAATTCTTGACATATGTTTTACCTCCAAACAAACCCAGGCTTATCCTACCATATCTTTTGCATCCATGAGCAAAATTGTGTTCTTGTAGTGAAGTTCCATACGCTCATCCATTTTGGCTTCCCCCATCCAAAATCTGCTTCTATAAAATGGTACCCACACCAACTAGTGAAATGATACAACTCCATGTCATTGCTTCTTGATAGAATATCTCCAAACATATTCCAGTTCTCAAGTATGGGGTCTAAGGCCACATCCCAATTTAAACTTTTGTGCCATTGTTACAAGGGAACCTCTAGTAAACCTTTTCTCAAGATGGTGACGAGATTTGGCAAGTCACTATTGTCTCTCTCACTTGTAGTAGCCACAAGAAAGGCAAGAAAATTTCCAATAGTCCCACTAGGCAAGGAAGGTACAAGCCTTTTCCTAACATTTACTACGTGGGATAAGTGAGACGAACCAGAACTTTTAGATGAGACGGTTGCACATTTCCATATCAGAGCTGACACTGCTTCAACACGCGTGGGGCTCGGTACATCCTTACTTAGAGCTTTAGACTTGAGATTCGCGATGTTAGGTCCATCAAACAAGAAAATCTTCGAAACAGTTGGCTGATCTTGATGAACAAGATTCGTGAATGGCAATGGAGATGGTTGTTTGGTTGGGGGGAAGACTTTGACCCCGTTTTAAAATCAGGGATGAACACACTGGGGCATCCATGTCACCCTCGAGCCATGGATGCCCAATTATTGATAAAAGTGCAAATAGAGGTAGCATCAGACAGCTTGTGAGAAACCCAACAACCTAGGATCATGCCTCCACACTCAAAAAATGTGACTTGAACAATCAGCAAATGAGTTTCCAATAGTGAATCCAGTGTTGGGACAAATTGTCCCCAGGTGTTTGTTTTAATGCCTGAGAGAAGAATATCATCTTGGAGGTTGCAGTTATGTAAAAAAGCTTCAATAAACAATACTCCATAATCATCATCTTGAAGATAATTGCAACTGATTGAGGTGTTTCCATTGATTAATCTTCCAGCAAAGGGATAAAAATCAACAAGAATTTTGGATAAGGAACTCCCAGCAGCAGGGATACAGTTGATGAATGATTTGTTGCTTGTAATTGATGATCATGAGAATAGTATAGAAAAATTGGATAGTGAGCAGGAGGGGCAAGCTGATCTAGAGCAGAAAAATTGAAGGATTCAACATGACAAACTGCTGGTTTAATCAACTTTTTTGATATTATCTCTACCTTTTTTTCCATGGCTACAGACATATTTGTCTGAAAAGTTGGCAATGGCTTTATATATAACAATAATACGTCCGTTCTGTGTAATCCCACAAGTGAGGTACAGGAAGAGTAATGATGTGACACGGACCTTATTCTTACCTTTTGATAGAGAGGTTATTTTCTGTGAGACCTCTCTCACTCAAAAAGTAATAAGCAAGATTAAAGAGAGATAACAACAGAACAGGAAATACTGGAATGTGTAGTTGAGTTTGAGTTTTTGACTTGTATACACCGATAGTGTGAAAGAAAAATTTTACACTATCAAATCGCTCAAAAGATATATCCAAATTTAGGTAACTCTCTATAAAAAGCGAGACTTGTAATCTTAAAAATAAGACAGATTAGGTTACGTGCTACTACAGATAAATATGACCTGATAATTTGAGCGGCTAAGAGACCGGGTGTACAAAATATTTACACATTCAGGTTACTTAAAAGGAAGGTAATTGAGGGTAATTCTATTTTAAACAGCATTAATAATTGGTAACCTAGAATAAAATGATAATTAACAAGAAAAAAAAAGTTAGTATATAAATAATATTAATTAAGCTTCAAAATCAAGATTAATAAAATCAAAATCATAAATTCATAATTAAATCGTAGATGCAAATAGTGTCTAAATAGACAAAGTTAGGTAAGACAGCATCTTAATCAAAATTGCTAAGTTCCAATAGAAAATGCGATGCCAGTCAGTTTTAAAATAAGCCAATCCAAATGGACGTACTTGCGGCGAAAATTCCTATATATATATATATAAATAAAGTAAATAAAAATAAGAACTATAATTACTAAACATAGAAAAGTTTCGTTTATCACATATAGTCCATATTTTTTCAAAACGCGCAGAAAATTCAAATCTTGCATCACGATTTCGTGTATAAATATTATATAAATTGATATGAAATATGTATATATATTATATATATTATATAAATTTTGTATAAGTTTGATTTTTGAAAAATACATAATTTTGGTGTATAAGAAGTGTGTGTATATATCCGATAAATTGCATAAAATTTCATGAAGTACATATATATATATATATATACACATACACATTCTTTATATATATATATACGCGCGTTCAAAACTAGATATTAGGCTTAGAATGCATTCTTTGTTGTTTTATATCAAGTATGAAGGAGAATCTCATATCTATTTGATTCTTTAAATTGATGAAAAAGGGGGTCTGTCCCTTTCTCATTCAATCGCTGTTGGTCCAAATATCCCCTTCCACTTGCATATATTTTTCAAACTAATAAAATATATCACCAAGAACTACAAGGTTTGGAGCTAAGTTGTTCCAAAAAGAAATTATGAAGATTACTTGCCAAAAACAAAATTATGAAGACTGATCTAACTTAATGTTGTATGCTAGTTCTAATAATACTTCAAATTGATGAAATGTGGTAGTCCTGTATGTTATGGCAATACCTCATGATATTAGTGATTTCTAAAACTAGTTATAACATAATCCTATAGTTTATTACATCTAAATAGCTATATAAAGATTATACTTGAGAAAAATCTAAAAGCCTCCTACTTGGGTAGCAAATTACTAACACTGCTGATGATGATGGATCAAAACCACCCTAATACCTCTAACTTTCTTATATTTAATCAACATTAAGTCTGGGGTTTGGGTTTATCTTCTTAACTTACAACATTAGATTAATAGCAAAAGTGGTTAGGCTATTTTCATGCTAAACCAAATAACTCATTCAGATATAGGGGGTTTGTTGTAAACAAGTGAACACATCCAAAAAAAAAAAAGGCATCTTATGTTGGTCAAAGAAAAGAATTAACTAAGCTAACAGCCAATGAAAATCTCAATGTTGATATCAAACACATTGCCTGAGAGGGGAGGGTTTTCTGTCAAACAGTAAGTGAACCAAAGGAATGTGGATCATCTTTCTTCCTCAATTACCAAGTATCAATCAATACAGAGAGACATTTGTCAAAATTGTCATCACAGTTTGATAAACGAATTCATAAGTACTTTATGGAACCGACGCGACAAAGCCTTCCCGGGGAGAAAAGGGCATGGTAGCTGATGCTCTGGCAAACATGAAGTAGAGGTGTTTATTCCAAGGAAAAAAGGGAGGAAAAAACAAGAAGGGTAAAATTACTGTATCATGAAACCTGACTATAGGAAACTCTGCATGTCAAGCTCCAGAAAGGAGCAGGGATCTGAAATGTCAAACTCCTTGAGGACCTGAAACCAAAAGGCAAAACATATAAACTCTTATATCTGTGTAATAATTTTCAGTTGCAAACAGACCACACATACCAAGATCTTAAATCACCACATAACCAGGAACCTTTGCCTATTGGTCTTTGCTTGAGAACAATTACTCTCTACAATGAATCAGTACCACAATTACTTTGGAACATCTAGAAGCTATGTTGCCTGTGAAACAGGTGTGGTATCCATATGGGTGTTGTCAGATCGTCATCACATGAACTTCTGGATTTGGGAATATGGATCTGAGTGCAGATAAGGTGCTAGGATACGGCGAATAAATTTAAAGAACAATATATATGATAATCAGTTATTTATGATTATTGAAAAATTACATTTTTTCTATTAACAAGGTGATTTTAAATCCATTACGTAAAAAATGTCTACTGCATGATTATAAATTGCTATAGATATACTCCCTTTGTCCCAATTTGTGAGGGTGTTGTATAACACTCCGCATATTTTAAGACAGCTAACCCGCTAAACTGAAAATACGAGTCGAATTTTTCTTTCTTTCTTTTTGCTTTATGTCATTTGGTGATGAGATATCGGGAGAATAAGGTTGCAAATGAGTTATCATATCAAGGAACTGATATATGAAGGTTGGTTGAAGAATTAGACCAAAGTTAGGAAAGTATTTCAAATAATCTCGTATATGACCTGACTTGGAACGAGCATATCTCCAGATCTGTAAAGAGTTAGAGGGCCTACTATCTATCAAATTAAAGATCTTTGGGTCTGGTTTCCAGAACATCAAACCATTCGTCAATCCGATGTCGGAGCGAAAAGTTATAATCATTTTGATGCGGACTGTCTGGAAAGTGAACGGGTCGTGGGCCCTGGATGGGTCAGGTCGGGTTGGCAGCCTTTGAAGGGCAAAATTGTTGCCTAAAATTTCATTATATTCATTATAATTTCCAGAAAACTATCCAACTCTCTCTCCCCCTTCCATAGAAAATCCATGACTTCAAGGTAAGGAATCCAACAATCCGGCCAAAATTTTATTATTCTCCAAGTTCAAAAAATCGCTCTTTTGTCGTGAGCTTCGTGGTGACATTAATTTCTTAGGTTTTCGTCGTGGTTGAAGTGTTGAGGTGCTGTAGCAGCTTGTAGAACGAGAAAGGAGAAGTGGGTAACGTAAGGTAAGTTTCCTACATGACGCTCTCTTCATCTACAAATCAAATTCTACACCTTTTATCATTTGCCGGACCACGGGATAGTGATAGGAAGGCATGGTCTAAAAGTTATCGTTGTTGTACTATATGTTAATGTGAATAAGGAGGTTGGGTTGTGGAAGGTAGGTGCGCCATCCTTTCGAGACGCATACGGGTTGCGGATTAAGACGGTGTGAAGTACACCTTGGAAAGATACCTTGGAGCTCGTCGCTCTTTCGAGATGTGTATTATTGTTGATTTATTGGTTAGGTGTAGTCGTTGTAATAGGTCGAGTGAAGGCCAATATATGCATATAATCATGGTTGGTCATTTAGAAACAACAACATCAACGCCTTTTTATTTTTCGCTATAATACATTTTATTGCAACCTTGTTATAACGTCTTTCACGTGAATATAATAGTACGATTGAGCTTTATGCTCTTCCTAAAACTTCAATAGAACGCTTATTTAAGGCATGTTAAGGTTTTACATACATTTTAATGATTCTATTCATAGGAACTTATAGTTTGAGAACGTGAATCTTGAATACATATTCCTTCTATGATTGTAGATTCCTTGTCGGCTAGGTTGTGTTGTTAGTAGTTGTATGTAACCTTGTGAGCCATCTGGGGCAAATCTTATAGTCTAAAATGAATTAAGAAGATAGTTCTAATTACGTAAGGTTAAGAAAGCCTAAAATGAGTCCTAAAGTGATTATCGTCTTCATATGAGACAAGCAAGCAAATCACGGGTCGTGCCTTATGGTTTCTTCCTTATTGCTATCATATTGGCATCCTCTTATACTGTTATAGGCTAAGAATATATAGTTCTCAAAGGTTTGCCATAGCCAGGCAAGCCGCACAATTTTCAGTGTCAGTCGGCAAGGAGTTCGCTAAGCTAATATCATTAGTGAATCATGAGGTATGTCTTTAGAATTGTGTATATAGAGTTGTCAGAGATACGGCTCAGAGGCAGAGTCAAGCATTTGCATGAATTATTTCATTCACCACCAGTTAGACTATGCACAGATTTATACCCACCACTAGCTGGCAGTCAACAGATCTATACCCGCCGGTAGCTAGGTAGTCGACTAATTTATACTGTTCACTAGTTGACAGATGTACAAATGGCTAAATTTTTGTGACAGAGATTCAGGCGAGCGATGAACATTTGACATGCATATACATACATACATGTAGCACCATAGCCGAGCCTAGAAGCCGCGCTCAGGGTGCCCTTATTATTATACACCTTCAAAGGGTTTCCAAAGTATAGAGGCGAATTTTTGTCGTTCAATTATTATTGTTGTTGTTATTTCTATCATTATTTCCTGTTGTTATTACCTCTACCTTACATACTCGAGTATATTATTTCGTATTGATGCCTCTTTTCATACTGAGGGCAATTCGCATTCATGCCTGCAGGTTTAGGTAGAGCACAGAAGGAGTATATTCAATTCAGGTTGCAGTTGGAAAGCTCCACATCATTTGGAGCTGATGTTCGAATATTTCTTTTGTTTTAATATTTTGGGCAAGGTGGGGCCCCGTCTCACACAGTTATTAGTTATACTCTTGTAGAGAGGCTTGTTAGACTCGGAAAATTAATTTTGTATGTATGTATGGCCTTGTCGGCCTTTTGGTTGTATATATGTGTGTTAGCCGCTGTAGCCCAGATGGTTGTTGTGTTGTTGTTCGAGGTCATGAGATGGCCTTGTCGATCAACTTTATATTTCATTGTTTGGCGGGGTGTTATATGTGGTCTACTTGGACCAAGAGGCACGGGCGCCGCCAAATGCCTTCCAAGGCGTGGGTGTGACATGCTGATTGGGCAATAAAGTTTTAAACAAAAAAGACTTTGAAACTTGTGATCTTACATGTCATATACATTTTTATGACTATGAAAGAAAATTTAAAGTTCAATTTTTAAAAAATACATAAAGGATCGTTCTGCCTGGGATGAACTAAAGGAAAGCTTATCACAAAATTGCGACAGACAGACCGATATTTTTATCAATATAGTAGTATAATATGCTACAAAAGGTTCTTGTGGTGAAGGAGACGCCACTAGTGTGAGAACAAGAGGATATAGAGGAGTTATCCTAACAATGAGTCTACACCCGGGATCGGCATTGGACCCCTATTTGTTTATTCTAGTTATGGATTAACAATCAACACAATACAAGATGAGTTCTTGTGGTGTATGTTATTTGGATGATGATATTGTGTTAATTGGTGAAATCATTGAGGGTGTCAATGTGTGTCAAATCAATACAAGACTGAATACATGCATTGCAAATTAGCGCTACACTTCTGAATCGAGGGTCCTTCAGAAACAGCCTCGGTACCTCCACGAGATAGGGGTAATATCTTGTATTGTATTCTACCTCCATTGCACTCTGGTGGGATTTCACATGGTATGTCGTTGTTCCAAGTTCAATCAGCATGAGAAGAGCAGTTAAGGTGAAGACTAGATGGGACTTCAATGCCAAGATGCAAACAATTTAGATATCTAACTTCTTGTTTCAAGAGGATAGAATGATAGATGAAGATGTTACTCATAGAATCAAAACCGAGGGTTGAAATGGGAGTGTTATCCAGGTGTTATGCGATAGAAGAAGCAACTGTAGCGAAAGGTAAGTTCTACAAAAAAAGCTATAAAACCGACAAGGATATATGGTAGTGAATGTTGGGCCGTAAAAGTCCAACATATCCACAACATGAGTGTTCTAGCAATGCAAATGTTAAGATGAATGTGCAGCCATACAAAATTAGATAAAATTAAAATGATCATATCCTCTAAAGGCGCAAGTAACAACCAACGAGACAAAACTTAAGAAGGTCGCTTGGGATGGTTTGTTAGGGTTTTATGTCAACCTAAAGACACATCGATCTATAGGTGTGAAAGGTGAGAAAGGTGTGAAAGCCATGGTAAGTGAGCATGTTCAAAGACCTACAAATTCTTAGAATCAATGTAAAGGTTATAATATTATTATTACTAGTTGGGAAAATGTTATAATCTTGTTATAGAACCTCTGATATTAAAATTATTATTAGTACTATTTTATATAACATATATATACACACACACACAAATTTTTACACTTATTTTGTACTTTTATTTCATTTCATATGATGATAGACATGAGTTGCGTCTAAATGAGAGGATTCATATAGCTTACCCCAACTTGTTTTTGTCTCAAATATTGTTGTATAATGGTGGTATAATATATTCATCTGCTCCAATTAGTTTGGCATAATTTGACTCGTATGTAGTTTAAGAAGAAACTAAGACTTTCAAAACTTGGAGGTCTTAAACATTAAATGTGTTTGTATGTTAAAAGAACTTCTCATTCCTGACGAAACGCTGAAGTCTGCAAGTTATTTGTTTCAAATATGAAAATGTGTCATTTTTCTTAAAATGGACTAATACAGAAATAGTGTCAAACAAATTGTAATGGGCAATAATAGTCTCACAGGGATAAGTAATCATTTTTTTTGTTAGCAATTTAGTCCGAAACTATCATTATTGATTTATGCTTCTGGATCACTATTAATAACTAGAAAACAAAAAGTATGTGACAGAAGTAACTCTCTTTAATTACTAGACAAGATAGCAAAAAGTATTGATGACAGAAATAACTCTCTTTAATAATTAGAAAGCAAAAAGTACTTCGACCAAATCCAGTGCGGATTGACATGTGTGGCAAAGAATGTGAAGGACCCCAGAAACTGTCTTAACTGCTATTTGTAAAGCATTGTCAGTAGTGGACCTAACTGCAAAAGGTGAAAAATACCCAAAGCTAAGCAGTTCATGTTTACTGCTAAAGGTTCTGCTTTTCAGGTTATCAATGGTTGCCTCAATTGGTTTGTTAACTGTAGAAAGTTATATTGTCTAAAGAGGAAACTATTAGGTTAAGGTGGCCTCAATCCTTTTTACCTGTAGAAAGTAATGCTGTCTAAAGAGGAAACTATCAGGTGAAATGAGGCTGTTATGGCATGCTACTGACTATTCTTTCTAAAAGGTGTCGGAGAGAATATTTGAGGCGGTCATTGTAATGATCTGAGATACCTATGCAAGGGTACATCTTAATATGAAATTTCAAGCAGACCATGCATCCGAATGAAAAATATGCAGAAACAACTGCCTATAGCCCAAGACTAACAATAAAAGAAATACATAGGACTTCGCTACAAACTTAAGCTTCTCTAAAACGCTAATGAAAATAATTAGAATATGTTCCTATTTAATTGAAAAGTTATACAAAATCAACGCATAATAGTTGAAATACCTTAGGGTGCACAATGCCGAATGTTCCAATGCGCTTTCCCCCGTAAACAACGTTGGCTTGTCTTCCCTGAAGAAATGCAGGCTCCTATGACACATAACGACAGGATAAGCATACAGAGCAATACTCATAATGAAATGAAGGAAGCAAATTGGAAAAATGCAAAGAGTTACTCTGATTTTTCATGTAGTAGCCTGTACTGTTTCCAGGTGGTACAAAATTAGTACCAGTTGCTTCATGATTATTACTAGACCATGTATTAGCTGGAACAAATGTGGAGAGTCAAATGTTTGGGTGCCTAGAAGCTAGTGCACAACCTACAGGACTATTATAATTATACATATGACTCTGATAACAGAATGAAGCAAACAAACTGCTTGGAAGTCGGAAGAACTTAAATATAAGGAATGAAGTTCCCCTCCAGGTATTCCTATAGTAGAACTTCACCTATAAGCAAAATAGCAAAATATATTTCATTCCAGAACCTTCCAGTTTGGTCCTCATTTTTTTTTTTTATGAAGTCCGGGTTTGGTCCTTGTTCTCCAGAGGTAAATAGTATTTGTGGATGCAGAAGTTCAGTGTTTGCAGAAAGTGTCACATGACAACTGATGCCGAAGCAGGACAAAAAAATCACTCTGCCACCTAAGCTGAAGATGCACTTCTCCAGAACTCTCTCTGTGCATACAAGAGTTACTTGCAAAAGGAAAGCGGTACTTGCAATGATCCATGTTTTAAGAAGAAACTCAGAAGCAGTACTTGCAATGATCCGTGATTTAAGAAGAAACTCCCTTCATCCCAATTTAGCAACCTATTCTAACTAGCACAAGACTTAAGAACAAAATGTTTGACTATTATATTGAATTTGGTGAATATCATTTGTATAAGTGGAGAGCTCAACTGAAAAATGTCGCATTCAATTTGAAATAACATGGAGGGAGAAGAAAGTTTTCCTAAAGAGCGGTCAAGCTATTTAGGGCAGATCGTAAAGGGAAGTAGGGCACTCTTATTGCACCACAGAGGGCACAACAGGAAATGGGCTACTCTGAGGAAACCAAAAGACGATCTGCAGGGACTGGATGGCAGAGATGACTTACAATTAGGTCCAGCTCTCATTATGAAATAACTGTCATGACTGGAGGCAATAGAACTACTTTCATATACCCAACATCATTTCCATTTAAACTTTCACTGGCAATCAACTTCCCTAAAGAAAAAGAAGTACAGACCTAGAACAGAGCTTTACAAGTAAAAATCCGTCCAAATTACTATACATATTCCAAACAACTGAGCTTGTAATGTGCAGAAGATGCTACAGAGAGTATCTATATGTATTTCAAATAGTTCACATCCACGCAGATTTTACAGTGCAGAACGACTAACTACCACTGTACAAGCAACAAATGTGGTAAAATCTGTACTCAAATCCCAGTTTGCGCCACAATACAGAGCAGCAAGGTGGTTACGGTTTACTGCACCAACATCATTTGTGCCATCTAAGAGGACTACATCACCAACTTCAAAAATCTGAAACCAAAAATGAAATGAAGACATCAAATTTAACAAGCAGAACTCCACTGACAAACGGATTGACAAAGGAGATGAAAATTCAAGGCAGTAAACTACACCAAAACAGTAGTAACATAGAAATATGCGTGATAGATGATCACATAACTTAATACTTGGAGATTGCAAAATAGTACTAACTAACAAGTCTCACTTATAATTAAGCAAAAACCCTTTTCACTGGTGGTTAACAAACATCTCCCACATAATTAAGCTTACAGCCTATTTCTTCCAAAAGATTTAAATGGTTCGCAAGGTTAGCCATAAAATTTAATCTATTAGACGCCTTGGTGAGAAATGCTATTTACTTACAACTGTCACTAATTGCAATCTTGGAACTTACTTCACACGCTGGAAGCAATAAGGTCAATGGCAGAGTAGATGGCAAGTTACCCATGCAGAAGTTACTTATCTTCATTTACCTTTATAGGCTTTGGATGGTCCTTATTATGCCCCACAGTTCTCAATACAGTCCAGGCATGAGTAGGCCGAACAACCTGTAAGTGAACTGTTTCAATTACCAGCATTTGGTACATAACTATGAACATAAATACACAGATAGAGGAAACCTGCAACTTTATACATGAACAGAAATACACAAATAGAAGAAACCTGCAACTTTACACAAATTAAAAAGGTGTGCAATTTACATTTAATAAAATCTAAATCAAGGACAACAGAATAATTACACAAAGCAGCATCTCCTTTAACTGGGAAACCAAAAAAAATTACTACACTGGACCAAGGGGATACAACAAAAAGGACTTCTTCATCTACCCACCGCTGAGTACTTTCCTCCCTTTACTAGGAAGAGACATTTTTAAATTTGAATCCAAGATATCTAATTTTGACACACAACAATTTTACTAATAAGAAGCAAAGAGCACAGATGAAAGATTTCAAATACTAACTTCTTATTTTGTGTTTCAATCTCCAAATGAAAACTACATCACAATTCTAAAACCATATCACAATCTTTTCTTCTACATGTCAACTAAAACATGATTACACATATGTCATGTGTCGTGATTCATGTGCTGATCAAAAGGTCCTACCTTGGCTTAAATCCATTTGAGGGGACTACCTTCAGTGGTCAGTAGGATATCCTATACATTGACATTCTACATGGTGTTCTTTCGACTGTAATTAGAATATCTACGGTCTGGCAAATCAGGATTAACCTAGAGAAGCTTTAAGGCCATTTAATACAGTACAAAGAGTATGGTTGAACTGTGGGAAAAACTATGGGGCTTATTTAGCTTAATTGTCGGCATATATATTGTTTCTCCAAAAAAAAAAAAATTTGACGGCATATATAAGATTATCCATAAGCTGTATTTTGAGATTGAAAGAAATCATAGGCATAGTGTTGGATCACGAAATTTGTTAATGGAAGACAAGTGGTGGACGCAAATCTAGCAAATGGATGCATAGATTTCAGATTGAAGGACAGCAATAAAGGATTGTCCTGTGTTGTGACAACCTATTTCATCCACCCTGCTCTAATGCAATGTGTAACATCATCGTCAATCTCCTCATTTCCTTGGATTATTGATCTAAGATACTTGAAACTTCACCTCTCGGAGATGACTTGTGTATCAATCCTCACTTCCACATCTGCCCGTGAGTCATAAATACTCAACTTGCAGTCCAAACACTCGTCTTAGTCCTGCTCAACTTGAACCCTTTAAGGCTCTCGCATTTTCTCCAAACCTCCTACCTATCGTTAACTCTGCCGCATCTCCCTATTCTAATCAGCATAGAAAAGAAAATGGGATAGAACCAAACATAACTTTTTATGTAGCAGTAACAATATCATAAGATTTTTGGTAAGTGCATTATTATGATTCCTACAATGAATGGGAATGAGTGAGAACGTCAACTTAGGACACTAGTGACAGAACCAACTTGTATTTATACCTAGTAGATCTACAACGAATGTTATTTTCTTGCTAAAAAGATAAATAGGAATTGGTTGCACTACAATGTGATGTCGGGTATAAGGGAGGGCGCTGCATAGTGGGGACTTTAGAGAGAGGGGAAGAGAAAAACTGAGGGCATGGGATGTTGCTCCATTAGGCCATTGTGTGGTTCTTTGGAAAGAGGAAACATGAAAGCATTTGAATGATTTTTTTAAATTGCAAGATATCTTGTTTCTAGTTTGGCGTAGGAACGCATGGAGGGAGCTAGCAGCAACGCATCCGCTATCAACTATGTGCTCCCTGAAATGGCTGCTAAACTCCAGCTAAGGTCACCTCTAGAACACTTATTTGCATCATAATTTTAAAGCTTATGAGGTCGGTACCAATACCAAATTCCTTCGTAGGAGTTCACCAAATCATGTCAAAACAGGCCCATAACCCAGGAGATATTTGAGCATCCCTATTTGGCTATTTGCTGTATCTGTGAGGGTAAGATTGTCACTCGGAGAATGCTATCTTAGCCCACTAAGACACTCTGCATAGAACAACTGGTATAAACTGATGTGTTTTAATCAGCCTTCTATTTATCTCGTTGCAGATGCCCCAGATTTTAATTTAAATGTTCCCTTTAATCAAGAACAATACTCGAAGTGAAATGCTAAATTTTCTATCTTCCTAATAAACGGACTAAATCATGCAATAAGGGGTTTCTGGCAGGGGGTCCATAGAGTTGATTGAGAACTTAATTTTTTTCGAGACAGAGCAGACTCACCTCAAATTCAGACGTACGAGAATCGGCAATGACCACAGCAGAGTTATCCTCTTCACGGTTCAACATGGAGGAAATTTCTTTCTTGGAACACAAGATCCATGTTAACACCGGTATAACCAGCCATTGCACTCCAAATGGGAAAACATTGAGTTAGATGGGAAGAAAAGATATCAAAATAATTTTTGTGAATCAAGAATGCAAGAGAGTATACACACACAGAACGACTTCAAGGAGGAAGAAAAGAACAAGTTAAATCTTTTTAGAAAAATTATGTGACTACCACCATATACTGAAGTACTGTTGCATTTGAAAACTATTTCCATACAGTTCAATAGGACAATACCTTAATAGGCATCAATTACTCATGACATCATTCTATGAAAAAATCTTAATAAAAGGACTTACTATCGAAACCAAAATGCAAAAAGAATAAACGACGAAGGAAAGTATCTGATTAAAAAAAATGAAGGACAGACGTATATCACAGGAAGGGTTTTTCTTTTATGAAGTAATAAGAAGTTTCATTACTCGCATCAAGAAGATGCAGGATAGTATAAACTTAGGGAAGATAACAAAACTTCCTTAGCTCAATTACACACAAAAAATAAAAAATAAAAAATAAACTAGGTACTCAGGGAGCTAACAAAGTTCAAAAAGTTCTCATGGGAATCTATTATTGAAAGATTATGCCAACTATATAAATACAAAAGATATCTAGCCTTCAGGGAGTGGTTTGGAGTTGATAAACCTTTAAAGCATCTGTTGTTCCTTTCTGACCATACACACCAAAAGATACTAGCAGGTATGATCTTCCAGATTGGCTTGATGGCCTACCAACTCTCCAATTGCACCAGCACTCAAAGGCCTCTTTGGTGCTATGTGGCATTACCCAATTAATACCAAATATAGACAAAAACATACGCCATAAGTCAGCAGACTGTACAATGTAAAATAGATGATTGCTGGACTCAAGGTTCTGTTGGCACTTGGCAGTTGGCACATGTAACATCTATTGGCAATCTGAAATTTTATTTTCTTAAAAAACATTGGAACAAAAATTGAGACATTGAAACCCCCACCCCTCTCCCTCTTACTGACTACAACTGAATACAAGGCTAAAGTTTGTTTAACGAACTCTATAGGTCCCAAACTATATTACCACTTCCGACTATAAGGCAATATCAAGAGAAGAAATAATTCTTATTAAAGATCACATGTCACAGAGACTATAAGCAGAAGTACACCACAGAAAATGATGCTGTATTCTACAAAGACATAAATGTCCATGACAGGCTGAAGTTCGTGTTAGCAATATGAAAAACATAAAGTGTACAAGCACATTACCTCTGTCCGAATTAGATCACTGAATTGACTGAGAGGAAATGGCTTCAAAGATGCAGGTTTCTTCTTCTTTGGGATCTCTTATTGTAGCCATAAGCAATTGCAACATCCTTCAGAAAAGGATACAGAGGTTGAATCCATATAAGAACAAAGACAGAAAAAGCTATGGGGGTAGTAACTATAACTGCAATGCATCAAAGCAAATACCTCGGCTACATCACATGGATGAAGAACGTCACTTCTTGTGGGAGGAACAGATACAACAAACTTGACTTCTTTATCTTCTGATACAGATTTCTTTCTGCACGCAATTGCATTTTATGCAACAAACTAGCTAATTGAAATGTTGTTTAGCTGTTTAAAGTCTAAACAAAAATTTCCATCTTTTCTACTCACAGGATAATACAGCAGAAAAAACAAAGCAGGTCCTTCACATAAAGCAAAAAGGGACAAGTAACTACTGCCACAAATTGCTGAGGAGCATTTAAGCAATGAACTGAAAGTACTGAAACGGCCTTCTAATACAAACAATAGCAGCAGAACCAGAAAGGACATGTCACTAAAGTCAATAAAAGTACCATGAGTGTATGAGATGTCCAAACATTAAGCCAGTGGATCAAAATCACACTATAGCCTCACATTTGATGCTACTTTCTGAAGCACACTCAAGATATGGAAAAGAAATTAAAGAAACTACATACTTTTCTTGGAATAGGATTGGCAAACTTGATATTCATCTGTACATTAGCTATTAAGAAAAGTAACTCCATCTATTCTAGTTATGACTCAATTCTAAAAGACACTATTGTGGAAATCTCAAATCCATTGAGAGCGACCAACAAAATGCTTAAATGTTAGCAGCAAGAACTGCAGCTCGTGTCAACTTGTACATCATCATCATCAACAACAACATCATCTAAGCCTCAACCCAAAATTAAAGGTCGGATATATGAATCCCCTATATCCATTCGCGGTCCTATTTTGGACCTGTTTCACCCCAATACTGAACAATTTGATTGTTAAAGCGAATTAGTGGTTCTCCAAACTATACATTTTCTAAATATCACACTCCAAGCAGAATTGTGAATGAATAAATTGTGCTAAGCAATTTCATCCGAATGGACATATAGTTACTTACAATTCACCTTCCAAATAAGCTAAGCTATAGAATATCTTCAAAATCCCATCTAGTGAAGCTAATAGAGAGATGTTCTAGTACAGTTAGTGTATCCTTTGTTTCCATCAATCTACTGACGGAAATTGGTACTCAGTGCTTCAAGAACATGGAAGTAGTCAACAGATCAATTATCATTGTTTTTTCATAGAGAAACAAGAAGAGATGCATTTACCTTGTCACCGAAAATCAATTACCATTGTATATGATGCACTTGGGTGTCCTACTTCCTATAAGGCATGAATTATATTGTAGATAAAGAAAAAATCCCAAGATATTGTTTCAAGCATAATGACATCCACTACCGCATTACTAATGTCAATGCAACTATGTGGATTTGGTGAAGTGCTATAGGCACCGGCTTCTGTTGGCTAAATGCTGAAGTCTTAATATTGGAAGTTACAGAACATTTGGTAGGACCAATATCATAATTGTCATGAAAATAAGATGATAAAAATGACAGAAACTGCATACATGATGAAGAGATAAGAAGAGAGAACGAATAGCAAAACTCTATAATACCTTATCTTCTGGCAATTGAACTCCAATGATGCCAGTAATGTACGACAAAGGCACATTCATGTTGTAGATTGAAAGATCAGGAGAAACAAACGATTTTCCATCAGGATATGTTACTTTAACTGGTTCGACTTCAAACTTCCGCTACAGTACACTGAAACATAGTTACCTACATATAATATTTAATTAGTCAGAGTCCCAGCAAACTGAGGAGGAAAAGAAAAAGAGCCAGCTCCTACCATTGTGTTCAGAACAATGTTGGCCTTCGTCAAATCTGTGGCTGTACATTCTATAAACACACATTCTTCGCTTTCAGAAATGGCCGAATGTGCACCATTAATAATGGGGGGTAAAGACAAAAACAGTCCTGCAGAACAGAGACTCATGAGCTGTAGAAAGATAGTGGCCAACCATCTAGAATCTGTCACCTCAACAAAAGCATTTTGGGAGGCAGACATAGTCTCGTCCAGGACTTTCTTTAGTCTAATGGCAAGCACCTTTAAGAAATGATGATAATAAAGAGGCATCAAGACTTTTTCAAACTCTCCCCCCTCCTGAAACTCCCTAATGGTCTCCATCATCTCACCTTTAAATGTATCCGAACCCTGCTGAAAGAAACCTAAGCCACCTCTTCTGTCCCTTCCACCCCTCGTGCACTTCCCCTTCCGACATCCCACTTATACAGAATTTTTAGAATCTCTCTCTTTCTGTTTGTAACTTACTGCTCTACAAAAGAATTGTGTCGAATCCCCTTCTTCAACCACAACACCTCGACTTATGTCTCCAACTAGTATTTTGTTTCCAAACATTATAAATAAAATCATTACCTTATCTAAAAGGCATATAGGTCATTGGCCACGCAACAAAGTAAATAAATGCAGTAAGATAGCTCCAGATGCTAAGGCTCATTTGTAAACTGATACCTTACAATCATATATAACATATACACTGGTGAATTCCTCGATTATGTGCAGAAACTTCTTCAGCTTCAAATCCGACTGTAAATCAGCGCACTGATATGTTAGAGATGTCTTTAAAGTATAAAATTAATTTAAGTAAATCTTCAACATAATAACAAGTACAAAAATACAGACAAAGAATAAAAGGATATGTTGCAACTCACTTTATAAAATTCCATCAGCTCATCAGCTCGGAAGTTTCTGGTCTGAAAAACAACCACAAAATATCAGCTTTAACACCACCATAACATAAGCCAACTGCTAAAATAAACCAATTACCTGCTTTAATGGCACAAAATTTATTTCTGCAGGAGGCAAAGCCTGAAATTAAAGAGAAAAAGTTAAAACATCCACCATCAGAAACTAGTTAAGGAAAAAGAATGCAGTACACAAGAATCAGATTTACAAGGAAAATCAGGTTGTCTCCTAATTTAGAGCAAGCTAGGTACGCCAATTTGTATACCTCATATGTGAATGGTCCTTCAATTGTATCTAGGTCAAGGGTACCAATTGCCACCAAGGTTCTTCTACTACAAAAGCAAAAAGGAGAATAAAAAATGAGTACCTAAGCGTAAGCAAGAGAAAACATATGGAGGACTCTTTTCTTTCTTTTTTTAAATTAGTAAGATTGTATTCTTCAGCATTAGGAAATGTTGGCCACCTTCAAGATTTATCACAAAATTACAGATTTCCCTATCAATTCTACAATTTGATCTACATCTACTATACATAGTTGTTTACACCAAAAGAGTTATGATACTAAACAATTCCATTTTACTTTGTGAATGGAATTGGATCTATCTTCAAAACATCTTCCATTCCTTTCTCTCCAAACAGACCACCAAATACATGATGGTATCAACTTCCACCATTTCTTTTGAGTCTTGCTTCCCCCTTTTCTAATCCAGCATCTGGATAGATCAGATGTGTGCTTTGGCATAGTCCAACTGAGACTGGTAATGTTGAGAAAAAGTTCCCAGAGCTGTGATGTGAACTTGCAATGTAGGAAGAGGTGACTGTTTCTCCTGTTATATTACATAGAAAACATCTAGGTACCAGTGGCGTTCTTTTTCTGTAGGATCTTGGGTCAGGCATTGCTCTTTGATTAATAACAAGTGAAACATTTCACTTTGTGGAATTTGACCTCTCCAAATAGACTTCCAATGATATTGAACCCTTCTAGATCCCCCTTGTATCCTCTTCTCTTATAGGCATTGTTGACTATGAACTTACCATCTTTGTTATGTTTCCAGATGACTTTGTCTGTTGCACTTGTGTCAAGACTAGTACCCCTGTAGTTTTTCCAGCAAAGAGGCCACTCTCTATCTCTCAATCATTCAATAGTCTCCTGAAGGATAGGTTCCATCCTTGTGTAAACCAACAATCACATATCTTGGCATCAGGGTTGGTGCAAATGGAGAAAAGGTCAAGAAATGATTCACTTAAGGGAGTCTGATCAATCCAGCCATCTCTCCAAAATTTAAACTAATATTGTCACTTCCCACTTTAAAGGTTAGATTTTCTTCCATAAAGCTCCATGTTTTTCAGATAATAAGTATGTGATTCCCAAAATACTTACAGGAAAAATTCAAAGTAGTTTTGTATGTGGATACTGCTCATGGAAAACAATCAACAACACAAGAAGAAGAAGAAGCAGCACTGACATCACCACCACCATCCAAAGATATGGCCAAGTGGGAGTGATCCTTAAGGTGTGACCCTAAGCAGTTCTGTTATTATCATCCTCAGTTTGATGGCCAGACTGAGGTCATTAAAAGATTAGGCATGACTATCTGATTTATGCAGAATGATAGAACAATACAACATTCCCTGCATCAATTCAGACCACCCCATACGAGGCTTTGTATGGCCAACCCCCTCCCTTGCATCTACAATACCTCCAAGGTGACTCGGAAGTTGTTGAGGTTGACAGGTGTTTGTTGGCTAGGGAGCTTAAGTTGCAGTTGTTGAAGTTTCATTTAACCAGGTCTCAACAGAGAATGGTTGATCAAACCAATAGGACGAGGACTGCTAGACAGTTCCAGGTAGGGGATTGGGTTTATTTAAAATCCATCCGTATTAAGGCAATTGATACTGTCCAATAGCATTTCTGCCTCTTCTAAATATTATGATCCTTATCAAATCTTGAAGTAAATTGGTCTTGCTGCAAAAGTTATTACTCCTCCTCAGTTGCCTTCATCCTACCTTTCATGTGTCTCTTCTCATGTATCTCTGTGATGTTCCAGCTACCATTACTCACCTACCAGTGCTACATCTATCCAGTCCTTATCCTGCTAAGGTATTGTACAGAGGATGGTTCAGAAGGGGAACAAGGCAGGGTTCAGTTTCTCTTATTCAATAGGAATAGTTGACTGCAGATCATGCAACCTAGGAGGATGCTAATGCCCTGAAGGTGAGGTTTCATGCGTTTATTCCTTGAGGTTAAGGAATATATTTTAAGGGGGAATACTGATGTGTGAACTGCTCCATTTGAGAGTTCAATCACATAAAAGAGTAATAAGCCTGGCTTCCAAAGTAGTATATTCCAGAGCTGTTAAAGAGTTAGCCACATATTTTTTAGCTAATTGCATTTGAATCCCTGTATTTCCTTTTTGCCTTTTAGACCCTTGTTCAGTTAGAAGGGGATATATGTAACTCAATTGGCATTGAGCAGATTATGAATTATGCAATATCATATATTTCTTCTTCTAAGCTTAATTTCTCTTTCAATTCTGTTTCTTCAATTCACATATTACATCAGCTCTCTTACTATTAGATCGAAAGCTTGGGGCAACTATTTTCTTTTTTTTTTTTTTTGAGAAAGGTGACATTCTATATATTAACAGGTATACTATACAAATTGTATAGTCCCCCAAATAGACAATTACAAATAGGAAGCTTTCTATCTATGTTCCTTTTACATGTTGTCTAAAACCTTAAAAATATCTTTTGTTTCTTCTAAACAATCCTGTTTAATAAAAAATAATAAAGGCCTAAGCAGTTCATCTTCAACTTCAAAAGATTGCTCTATTTGTCCTCAAAACACCTTGGATTTCTCTCTTTCCATACTATCCACCACCAGATGCAGGCAGGACAATCCTCCATCTCTCCTTCTGATTGGACAACATTCCTTCTATGCCTCAGCTATCTTACCTCATTTGTCCTTACTAGCATTGTCGACCTTATTCTCCTCAAATTGATGAACATTTTTCAAATCTGATCTGTCCATTTGCAGTGTAAAAAGAGATAGTTGTTTGTCTCTGTCTGTTCCCCACACAGAAGAAATCTTAGCATAGTTGATATCCCCTGCTTTTCAGATTTTTTTGTGTCAATACAGCCTCTTTGGCCACAAGCCAAGTGAAGCAGACAACATTATATGTAATCTTCACCTTCCAAATCATTTTCCATGGCCAACAGCACCTGGTTATTGAATATGTCGAATTCTTATATGCCTCATTCACTTTATATTTTCAATGAGTATTTCCTTGCCATACCATGCAGTCAAAATTTCCAATAATGCCCTTAAACTGAGTTAGTGTTCTGTAGAACTCAATTATCCTTCACAATTTCCAGTCATTTAGATGCCTCCTAAAAGTTAAGTTCCAGTCCTGTGCAGACCACTCTTCAGCCATTGTTGCCTCCTGTTATTGGCATAAATTATAAATGTATGGAAAAGTTTGTTGTGGTACTCCTCGCACAATCCACCTATCCTTCCAAAAGGAGACCTTCATACCATTCCCCATGTCAAACCTTGACTTATCATTTTTGGCCATAGATTTCTGATTTGGGGCAATTATTTAACTATGTTATGTCTCAATAATAAAAATTTCAGTTGAAAAAGAAAAGATAAATAGGAAATAGGAATTTCAAACTGCCCTTCACAGTCTAGTAATACCTGCAAATATTTTGATGCAGCCTATCTTGTAGATCAATGAAGCTATTGTACTTAGCCTCATCAAATGTTACACCTCTTAAGACAGCATACAACATAATGGCGACCTTGGATGTCTAAACAAGGAAAGACAAACGCACGCAATAAGAAAATTCTTTTTATAATCAACTAGTTTCTTTACCACATTTAATGGTTGCAAAATACTTAAATCAGACATAACCTTTAGCAAGTCGTATTCTGTTCTTACACGCATTTCAAGCATAGATTCTTTACCAATATCTGCCACCTTATATGTTGGGATTGGGTCAAGCCCGTTAAATATTCGGAGAGCTTGCGCTAGTCCTTCAAGACAAAGCAAATCATATCTGCAATACCAGTTTGAATGAAGACATATTACACGCCAGTGCAGAAATTAAAAGCAACGCTGTTATCCTCCAGATAACAAATGATTAAACACTTCTAAACAACTCCACTCCACTCCACTAAACTATGTGCAAAATTATAGTAAGCAACCAAAGAAAATCAGTTACACTTATTTCCAAAATATTCAAAGCATAATCAAAATCTCCAAAACTTTCTATAAATTCAGGAAAATTGATTCCAGAATGTAATTATGAAAAGCATACAAGACCACCTGTTTGCCGGAACTTCAATTTTGTATATAGTCTCTCCATCGTCTTCCGTTCCCTCTTCATCCAGATGCTTCTCTTTCCTTTGTATTGCTTTTTCTGTTGTCTACATTTTTCGCACATGCATAAGCTCAATAGGAAACCAACAACCCAGTGTTTGACTAAATAAAATTGCTGAAGAGAGAAAAACACATACAACTATACAAATTGCTCTTTACATCCCCAGAACGTCACTGGTCCAGAGTATAACAGCAGCATCAAATTTTCTCAACTCACAACTTTTGGATACAAAGTTTACAGACTTGGAAACCACTAACGAATTCACTAAATAACAATTTTTTATACAATATTTGGAAAGAATCACATTCAAAGAAAGAACAGTTGGATTCCAAAGTAGTAACGTAGCTTATCATATGATAGAGAGAGTGTTTCAACTACACAAAGCATGTTCTAAGGCCAGACAGATACAAAAAAAAAGAGAATAACATCTCCTCGTGGGTGAGAAATGGGAGTCTAGTAGTGCTTACTATATCGTCGAGCTCAATACCAAACTTAAAGCACAATTCGTCGAATCTCTTCATCAGCTGAAAATTCATATGTGCTACCTAATCTAACGGTGAAAAGTACTTTCATGCGGCAATTTTGATAGTGAATGCCAGTGTGCAAGAGCAGGAGGTATAAAGAGAAAAACTCACTGTAAGTACAGCCTAGGGCTTCGAACAGACGGTCTCTTCCAACGCTAACGGTTGGCATGGTCACACCAGAATCTGAGAAAAATGACGGCGGCCGGTGATCAGATGCAACCAGCGAGCTAAAAGAATTGAAGGCGGCGAGGGTTCCGGCACACTGGGTGAAGACGACGAGTAACTCAATCTCCTTTTACATAAAATGAAAAAATTAAAAAAAAGACTGTCTGCACCAATATTTTACGGAATAAAAGGACAGAAATGTCCCTTAAACTATTAGAAAATGAATAAAACTGTCCGTTTAATTTTCAATCCAAGGCCTCATTTGTTTACGTTAATATTAAAACGTCTGAACGTACATACGAATAATCGAAATATTATCCGTATAATAATTAGTACTAGTTAATATTTATTTTTTAATTTTAAGTTTGAATCTTAATTATTCAGACTCAGCCCCGTTAGGGCACTATGTCGGGTTAGATTTAGGTTAATTAGTAATTTAATAAAATAAATTTATTATTTGATAAAAAATATATACTTATGTTCGCTAGTGATGATGAAGATTATTTGTAGTAGTGGTGATGGTAATGATTGGTGTTGGTAGCTAGTAATGATGGTGGTGATAATGGTGATGATGGATATACTTGGTGTTATAGCACCGTTGTGATGATCACGATCGTGAGCTTTGATGGTGAAGTTGGTTGATGTTAGTAGCTGGTGTGGTGTTGTTGTTGGTGTTGGAAGAATTGTGGTGTTGATGGCGCTTGGCAGGATTCCGGCTATGATGGCGGAGGTGGTTAGTAGTAGAGATCGACCAAAGGATGATCAGACCGATAGTAGCGATGGAGGTCATGGGTGGCAAAAGTGGACAACGGTGATGGTAGTTTGCTGACGTTAATGGTGACGGTTGTGGTGATGATAGAGGTGGACGATGGTGGTCAGCAGAAAGGTCGTGGACAAGAGTGGCAGTGAGAATTATCCATACAAACATACATCTTAATAATATTTAGACTTTTGTTTCATATATCTTAATGATTAAGACCCGTTTAGACCAAAAAAATGCTTAAATCTTAATGAAAACACACGCATCTTAACGGGCGTGAGGTTTGAACCATATAGACCTCTATCAAGTGCAAATAAATGAGGCCTAAGGCGTTTGCACATGCAATTTTATCTCATAATATGAAATCAATTGTTTGGACATATGATTTTATCTTATAAAATCCCAAATTCTTAAAAATCTTTATTTGAAATTTCAATTACGATGAATTTTTTTCAAATACAAAATTTAACCCACAAGTTTATAAATAATATTTATATATGCTAACCATTTATTTTAAATGTAAATAAAATTTGTTGTTGTAGAAGCATATTTTACCAATCTTTACCAATCATTTATTCTGGATACAAGTTTCCCAACTATTTACTTTCACCAACCTTTTACCAACCAAATTTATTACTTAGCCATCCTCTATTTATCAACTCATACTCCAAATAATTTGAACAACCAAAGGAGATCAAAGACTAACCAAAGCTCTATCATTTCTAATAATAGGCTGATTAAATATCTTAACTTTCAAATTTTTATTTATATGAAAGTGCTCTATAGTGTTTCTAATTTGGTTGATTAGCTTTAGAAATAAATTGTAGATATGAATCTTTTATGTTCATCAATGTAGTTGGTTATCTTTATTATAAATAACTATTTAACTTTAGACATTCTCTACGCAATATGATTGAACGAGTTTTTGAAGTTTGAAAAATTAGATTTGATTAACAAACAGACATAAACCATTATGATATTGACATATAAATGACAGTTGTCATGGCTTGTGTAGTGTTACGTAATTTTTTTAGAGAATACCAAAAGAATGATGAAATATTATGGAATATGAACATGATGATATAGTTACTTCAATGATATTAACCAACAAACGGTTCAACACACGTTGGTTCATATTCTCTAATATCCGACGAGAAATGCATGCTTAATGTGAGGAGACTACCCGCACTATGTGGAAGGATTATATTAAAGAGTAGTACACTACTACTCATATTGAGTAATTTGTTATGTGCATTTAGAGCGGTTTTGTTGATAGGGTTTCTATGCACGAGTCTAGTCTTGTAGCTGACAAGAAGTGTCAAGAGAAGACCAGGGGATGAGTGCACGAATGAAGTGGTCGAGTGAGCGGGCGAAAGAGGCCGGAGGCAAAGCCAAGTGTGGAGTTGCGCATTGCAGTTCCTCCCCTCCGCATTGAGTTGCGCGTCGCAACACTTCTCCTCTGCGTTGAGTTGTGTATCGTTGACCGTGTAGGGCGGTGGGTTGCCTATTTGTCTAAGCTTAGTCATTATGATGCGTAACCTCATCAATTTCGCCCATCGTAGCTAGATTTGTGGCAGGTGTGCTCTGATTAAGTGCGGCACGGGTTGCCGCTCACGCTTCCCGGATTTTCGATGTGACATTTTACTTATATTTGTAAGATTGTAAAGAATTGAATTTTTTTTAATAGTTTTCACAACTTATGGGTGTTTATGTTCATGAGAAAAAAATACAATTTAAGAATTTCAAATTGCATGTCTAAACAAAACTTCAACTTCATCTCATAATTTTAAATCATGATTTCATCTTGCATAACCAAATGAGTTCTAAAAATGTCCTTAATTATTAGAAATGCAATCAAAATGACCTTATTTTGTTAACGGACTCACTTATTTTTGTGTCGAGGATAAGATAGTTTAGGCAAGTGAAGACAAGATGTATCAATACCTCAACATGGAGGTGTAAAAAGATGGCTATGAATGATTTTTGAAGACATAGAGGTAGGCCAAAGAAGTATTATGATAGGTGATTAGACAATACATCGAAGTACATAACCTTAGATACAAGGTCGTGGAGGATATGAATTAGGATAGGAGATTGGTAGGTAATAGTGTCTTGTCTTCCTAGTCATCCACATTGGCAGTCGTAGTATTACCCCTAATGTTTTTTGTCCTTAAATTTCTATTACTATTTGTTATCTATTGTACTTCTATTATCGTATTATTCTATTACAAATATTATTGAAAAATGTTTTATTGTGCTTTCACCTTCGTTTATATTATTATTTTTTTAATCAATTTTGATTATTTTTTGCTTGAAATTGAAAAAGTCTATCGGAAACACTCTCTCTTCCGCCGCGATGGGAATAAGGTATATGTAGAGTCTATTCTCCGTGGACTCCATTTTATGGGACTACACTTAATATATTATTATTATAGTGTTTTCTAGTTCCTCAAAAAAAAAATTTACTTCTTGGAAATCACAACATATATGTGTGGTCTAGTTATTAATCTTAAAAAGGTGAGATAAAAACTCATAAAACACTTGAATTTAATAAAGAACAAAATTATTTTCTTTACATTATCGAAATATTATAAATACTCATAAAATAATTCAAGTGTAGCAAAGTAGATACTAGAGTTGTGAATTTCGTTATATATTGAACACCAACAACATACTCAAAGAAATTCCATAAGTGAAATTTAGAGAGGACAAGATATAGGTAGCAATGGCAAGGGAGACGTAAATTTTAGTGAAGTTGCTAAATTTTTTTCTTAATCTATATTAATGATGTGCAAAATTAATATACATTCGTAATATCTAACTTTTAACCTTTGTACACCACATAATTTTTTGGGGAAGGGTGTTACCAGATCACTCTTCGAATATGTTATGTTTCTATATTTTCTTCTTTTATTCGACATTATACAACTTTAAAGGGAAAAAAGAAGAAGAAGAAATTCAACGTACTAATGCAAAATGAAATTACACTCTTTAATTTATTTTCGTGATCTGAGTTAAATAATTGTGATGAATAATTAATTAGTTTAATCAGATAAATTTGTTATAAGTTAACAAATTGTAATTGATTTTAAAGTCCGGTTTATAGGGCTTTTTAATACATAAATCGTGACATTTTAATGCAACTTATGTCGCATTTTCACAAAATGCGATTTATAAGTCGCGTTTGAGAAATGCGATTTATAAGTTGCATTCCGTAAATGCGATTTATATATTGCATACGAGAGACGCGATTTATAAATCGGCGTGCTACGCGATTTATACTCAACACAATTTATAAATCGCTCATCTAAGAAAGATTAAAACGAAGAAATAGTGTAGATTTAACTAAAGAGAGTGAATTACGAGAACACTAAATTAATTGAAACAACTTAAAATATGTTATGTTTCTATATTTTCTTTCTTTATTCGATTATACAACTTTAAAGGGAAAAAAGAAGAAGAAGAAATTCAACGTACTAATGCAAAATGAAATTACACTCTTTAATTTATTTTCTCGTATCTTGAGTTAAATAATTGTGATGAATAATTAATTAGTTTAATAGAAAAAATTGCTATAAGTTAACAAAATTGTAATTGATTTTAAAGTCCGAAGCGATAGGGCTTTTAATACATAAATCGCATTTACTTTAATGCAACTTATGGGTCGCATTTCACAAATGCGATTTATAAGTCAAAGTGTTTGAGAAATGCGATTTATAAGTTGCATTCGTAAATGCGATTTATATATTGTATACTAAGTTTTATCTAATTAAGTAAAATATCTTAATGTACAAAACTCAAAATTTAAAATTTTCAAATTTAATTTCTGAAATTAAATTTAACAGTTGAACTTTATAATTTATTAATTTTTCAAAAATAAATTAAAAAGAACCCTCAAAAAATATGAAAAATCTATAAAATGCGTTTTTATGAAAGAAACTACGTATTCATAAACGATATTTTTTTCATTTATTTTCTTCAAAAAAACAAAGAATATGTCTCCCATTGTTAAAGGAGAGATAAATATTTTATATATACTATGGTTGAATAAATGATTAAATCAACATTATCTAAGATAGTATTATTATTGTTGGTGTATGTTAGTACTACTTATAATACTATTCACGTCTTTGATATTAGAAAAGAGAAGAGCCAAATATTTGAAAGCAAATATAATTTTTTTAAAAAATCCCACTATTTAGTTCTTAAGATTACACTTTCACTTTCTCATGCCATTTTCTTTGACCATTCGACACTCGCTTGACCTTAGTAAGAAAGTTGCTCCATTTTCTATTTTTGATGAAAAAAGTCAAGATAGAGAGAGAAAAATAACTGCTGCTTAATTCCCAAAACGTTAGTGTAGGAATATGTGGTAAGTGGGCACCTATCAAATTCATAAAAAGGAAGAAGAGATTTAGAACACATGAGAGTCGAGATTCAAAAGAGGAAAATTTGAAGCAATTGTGATGTTATGTGTAACTAAACTAACAAAATTAAATTTACATGATACAATAAAATATCAAACTGGATAAGTAGAATAATTATGTGTAAGTGTATAAAATACAAATTAACATATGATCCAATTATAAAGAGAAAGCTTTTCATTTTATAGCAACTTTATGAATCTAATAATATCCCGATTCGCCAAAAATATTATACTAATGGATTGTAAAATAGAAGCTCAATTACTACATAAAGAAAATTAGTATTAAGAAATAACATAGAATACACATTTAGAATAGTTATAATTACAATTGTAAAAATATATTCAATCGCCGTTAAAAAAAGAAGAAGAAGACAAAGATATTCATCTCACAAGTGCTTCAAGCTCTCAACTAGAAAAGAGTCTCACTTCAAAAATAATCAGAAAGCACAAAAAAATCTTGAAAAATATCTGATATTTATAAAAAAATATATACTTCTTTTGGTTTAATTCTAACTGAGTTTAGAGGGTAAGATTTAGTTTAAAAGTTGTGCAGAGGATAATATGAAGAAAATGAGTGATCTAACGTGGAGATGCAAAGTTTTTATTAGAAAAATTCCCCAATGATTCTCATTAAGATCAACGTATATATACAAAACCGAAGCATGATATGTGCATAATTCTAAGGGATATAGTTAGCATGATATGTGCCTAATTCTAAGGGATACAATTAGCATGATATGTGCCTAAATATATTTACATATATTTAACACACCCCCACGCCGAATGGGAGGTTGTCGGACACCGAGACTCGTCACGAAAATCTTCAAATAGAACTCAAGGGTAGATCCTTGGTAAAGATGTCTGAAGTGATCCGATATGGGGAAGGTACATGAAGAACACGAACCTCGAATTAATGCAGCAACTTTTCCCCGTACAAAATGAATGTCCATCTCAATATGTTTGGTACGTTGATGTTAAGCAATCGGATTACCCGATAAGTAAATAACACTAACATTGTCACAATAAACAAGTGTAACCTGTTTAATCGGACAATGTAACTCCAAAAGCAAAAAGTTCGTAACCAACATGATTTGGATACTACATTTGCCACACTCCTATACTGGTTTCTCAGATCGACCGAGAAAGAGCAGTTGTCTTCTAGAAGACCAAGAAATCAAATTATCGCCCAAAAATACACAATAACCAGAGGTAGATCGTCTCGTATCCGGGCAACCACCCTAATCAGCATCAGTATAAGAAACAAGGGATGAAACAAGATGAGTGTAGATGGAGACCATGGTCAATCGTGACTCTCAATATACCGGATAATGCGTTTGAGAGCTTGCATATATCAACTCGGATCATGGTATATGTAAACACACTTGTTGAACAACATAACAAATATCTGGTCGGGTGAATGTAAGATATTGAAGAGCCCCAACAAGACTCCTATATAAAGACCTGATCCTCATGCGGAGTACCGTAAGTCGCACTAACCTCTCCTTTGTGTCAACAAAGGAGTAGAAGATGACTTGCAAGATGACCTGGCTCGCCTTAATTATTTGCCTGGCATACTCTATGCCAGAAAGAAACATACCACCCTTATGTCGAGAAACCGCAATGCCAAGAAAATAATTTAAAGGACCAAGATCCTTCATAGAAAACTCGAGCCGAGAAGCTTCATAATAGACACTGAGCATTAGAAGATGCAAAGGAGAATAATATCATCAACATAAAGCAAAATATATGACATATCACGACCTCTGCGATAAATAAATAACGAATTATCACACTTGATATTAGAAAACCAAGGAAAATGACATAATCAGCAAATCACTTATACCAAGCTCCTAGGTGCCCTGCTTGAGTCCATACAATGACTTACGTAACAAGCATACATAATCCTGGATGAGTACGATCCCGATACCCCAATGGTTGATGCATATACATCAAGCTTGTAGCTCACCATGAAGAAAGGCATTTTTAACATTCAACTGATGAATAGGCCACGCTTGGATGTAGAAAGAGAAAGAACCGTGCGAATGGTAGCCGGTTTCACCCACTGGACTAAATGTTTCACACAATCAATGCCCACCTGTTGAGTTTTTCCATCACCTACAAGACGGGCTTTATGCCTCTTAAAAACACCATCGTATTTTTCTTTATGAGCAAAAATCCACATAGAAATCCTAATAACTTCACATTAGGTGGACGGGCACCAACTCCCACGTCTTATTTTTAATAAGAGCATCATATTCATCGTCCATGGCAAACTTCCAATTCGGGTCACGAAGGGCTTCTACCGGGTTACGTGGTAGTGGGGACCGTGTAACCGTAGTAGTAGCATATGCATGGTCATATTTTCTATTGGGTTAAAAATACCTTATTCGCTTTCAGGACTATGGTGGGCTGATTGGTGGGCAAGGAATTTGATGTTTGGGCAGGGAGGTGTGGGGGAGAGTAGGAGAAGCTGGGTCAGGCGGCAGCCGGGCTCATAGAGTAGGCCTGGCCAAGAGAAGGTGGAGGTGGTCGGGTGTTTGGGCCATTTGTAGCCGAAAGTGTAAGGAGAAGACTCTGATTTCGTAAGTGATGCAATGTATATGGTGAAATATCATCACATAAAAATCATAAGTAGTTAGAAGGAGTATGCAATTGTGCAAAAGAAAACACATGCTCATCAAACACAACATGCCGACAAATTATAATCTTATTTGAGGACAAGTCATACTATTTATAGCCACGGGGATTCTGGAGGATATCCCAAAAAGACACATGGAGTTGAACGAGGATGCAACTTATTGATGGTTGTAGATGGAAAAGAGTAAACAACACATACACCCAAAAACCTGAATGTGAGAGAAAGATGGAACCCGATGATAAAGAATTTGAAGTGGAGATATTTCCCAAAAGCTCGTTTGAAGCACATTAAGAAGATATGTAGCCATTTGTAATGCATGATGCCAAAAAGAAGGGGAAGAGAGGCATGAGCTAAAAGAGTACGAGTAATATTATTTATAGACCGAATTTTTCATTCAACTTTACCATTTTGAGATGAGGTATGAGGACAAGAAAGACTTTAGTAAAAGACATGCCATTTGTTTTACAAAACTCCCAAAAGGGCCATTGTCGTGTAACCCCTCCCATTATCACATTGCACAATCTTAATATTACGTTCAAATTGGGTGAGAATATGAGCTTTAAAAGCTAAGAATTTGTCAAACACATCTGATTTCTTAGCTATGGGAAAAGTCCACTTAAAATTAGAATAATCATCTAAGAAAACAACATAATAATATTTATGCCCCATAGAACTCAAAATAGAGATGTCCAAAGATCACTATGAATAATATCAAATGGCATAATAGTAATTGATTTTGAAGAAACAAAATGGCAACTTAATATGTTTTCCAAAGACACAAGATCGACAAATGCTAGAACTTGAATGATGATTACAATCAATGCTTTTATTTAGCCTAAGAACCTAAAACTAAGGTCCTGATGACCCAAACGATCATGCCAAAGAAAAGAAAGTAAATGGTCGCAAAGGTTGAGTGGAGGGCTTAATTGTTGATGGAAGAGGTAAGAGGATCAAAGGTCGCCCCGACTATCACATCTCAGTATTGGCTTCGTCTGAAAATCCTTCACGTAAAACCCAAAGGATTAAACTCAATCGTCACATAATTACGTAGTAAACTTTACTGATAGAAATGAGGTTTTTAATAATTTTGGAGAGTACGAAGAACATTGTGTAGGGACAAAGGAGGATTATGATTAGTTAAAGACGTGTGACCATAACCATGAATTGGAATAATATGACCCTTGTCCACAGTAATACCACTATTATGATTACTTAAATTAAAATAAGACGAGAGATTACCATTGGAGAAAGTCCTATGAGAAGTAGTCTGTAAGGTCCATGTACCATGTCCTGGACGGGGATTTAACGACATAGTATGCATCGCAGAAGCTATATCCGTTGGTGCATATGTAGCGGACTTCCCACTGGTTGAACCCATAAAGGCCTGCTGTGGTCGTGGCCCAAGAAGACCAGTCGTTGTTGCCCCTTATTACTCATTGACGCCGAGCCCACCCTTGTGTCGATACGGGCGCGTGGAAGGCCTATTGTGGCATCCAACCCCAAGGAGGTAAAAATTAGCCACGGTTGTGACCCCATCGTTGTTGTCCGTAAGGCTGCTGCCTAGAGCCGGATTGTTGCTGCTGTCCACCTCGAGCACCAACACCGTGAGACTGACCCTAGCGTCCCCCACCAGACCTTGCCGCCACCTAACCCTTATGCCCGGTAATCTGGGCGGTTGCCATGTTGCTCCTCACGATGATTAGAATGGTTCGAATGAGAGGATGGATAATCCGAATCCTCATACTCCAATCCCGAGGCAAACCCACCATAGCGGACCCGAGCTCGCGGCACTCCGCTAAGCCGCCTCTTCTAAAGTCAACATCGACCTAGCTTGATGTGGCGGAGGTAAAGGGTCACTTTGTCGAATCAAGGTACCAACACTCGATATGTCTCGTGAGACCCGAAATGAGTTGAATAACAAGCCGACTATTCGATACCGACGCTCCGACATTCTTAACTGGACGCGAAGAGACTTGAGATGCCGATAATATGCCGAAACGTCTAAAATTCTCCATCTTTTGTATTGGAAAATTCCGACTTCCGTGAGTTACCACACGGAATTTTTGTTATCTTGGAAAATATCACGGAGTCGATTCCAAGCTTCCATGGCCGTAGCATCGGGTTCGATAATAGTATGCAAGAGATCCTTAGAGATTGTAGCATAAATCAATGAAAGAATCAGACATCAAGAGTCGACCATAATTCCTTTTCATTCTCTGGGCTGAACGAACCTTCTCTTACCCCGGGGCAGTGAGGAATAATATGATGAAGGACCTTATGAGAACGTGCGGTGATTTTTTGAAGAGTTCCTACCATGGAGTATTGACATTCTCCATTTCCTAGAGTAATGGAGATATGGTTCCTAATGTTCAAACCACAAAGGTTGGTGATGAAAAGTGCTCTTGTTATCCGACATGGTTGACATAAGAAGAATAGAAAAGAAGAGTAAATGGAGAAGAAGAAGAAGAAGGCTAGGGAGCTTACAAGGAAGAAAAAAGATCGTTTTTCCTAGAGCTTTGGAGTACCTTAGAAATAATTCTGAATGATTCTCATTAAGATAAACGTATATATACAAAACCGAAGCATGATATTGCCTTAATTCTAAGGGGATACACTTAGCATGATATGTGCCTAATTCTAAGGGATACAATTAGCATGATATGTGCCTAAATATATGTAATAACAGTTTTTTCATCTTTTTATCGACATAGATATTAATCCAATTGAGAATATCATAGAAAGCTTCATTCTCAGACTAACTTGGATTAATCTAACAATATCCAAGCTCACTGAAAATATTATACTAATGGATTGTAAAATAGAAAACTCATTATCGCATAAAGAAAATTAATATTTATGAAAAACATGGAAGCACATTTAGAAAATTAATATTATACTATAAAAGAATATATTAATGTTGTGGGGAAAAAAAGAGAGTTTATCTTACAAAATGCTTAAGCTTCAACCTAGTTAAGCACCGCCAGAAAATAATTCCCGGTAGCATGGAAAAAAATCTTTAAAAAATATTTGATATTTATATTAAAGAAAAAAACATACTTTCTTTTGGTTTAGTTCTAAACTTGAGTTTAGAAGTAACATTTAGTTTAAGAATTAGTGTAAAAGGATAATATGGGAAGAAAAATGGAGGATCTAATGTGAGAGATGCAATTTTTTTTCATCTTTCTTATTGACATAGAATATTAATATGTCCTTAGATAGGAAAAGTACCGGCATAATGTGAAGACCTCTCTTTATATATAGAGAGAGATTATTATTCCAATATTTAAGACTTTAAGATAAATTAAATTAGTAACTTAAATCTTCATTTATCTGTAAAATGTAAGAACTCATAATATTTAGTACTTTAAAATTGACCAAAAAAATCTCTTAAATCATTCTTTATTTGAACAAAATGTGTTTTTCTAGATAAGAAATTTTAATATTTTAAAATTATCAAAAAAAATTCACCTTATACAAACTTATAAATCACATTGACAAACACAATTTATATACACATCGACGAAACAAGATTACAAATTCATAGAACACTCTATATATATGCACCATAAAAATGATGGATAATATCATCGTATGCGAGGATTGTAAAATGCATTCTCAAATGTATTTCAGAAACGCATTTTCAAACGCGATTTGTAAAATGTATTCCCCAAATACGATTTATAAATCGCATTCAAATATATTAATTAAAAGCGATTATAAAATCGCGTACAATGATATAATGGAATTATAAGACGCATTTTCTGAGTGCGATTGCGTTCACTGTATTCGATTAAAATTTACATGCATTCACCGTTGTAATAATCTGAAAAATTCAAATATAACATAGTTATAGTACTTTTCTTATTCACTCTCTTTAGTATATCTACGTTATTTCTTCTATTTCAATTTATGTGATGATGTTTGAGTAAACATATAGATCATGAGAGAGAAAAAAAATTAAGTTAAAATAATCTTATAAATGTTAAAATTGAAAAGTTGGGCTTGACCTTGTAGATTTTTTTGTGTGTGTCACCCATGAATTTCTTGAGATTTATTGACCGTCTCCGTTCGGTTTCAAATTTTAGCTAGCACAACCTACAAAGCTTGATGAGGAGCGCCTATCAATTTTATTGCATAAAATGATAAATTACGATTTTCAAGATTTCTGCGTGTGTGTTAGCTCATGGGTTTCTCAAGATTTGATTGACCGCATCCGTTCGACCCCAAATTTGAGCCGAAATCATCTCATCAAAAGATCGAACGATAGACAAGCTTGACATTTACTATTTTTACTAATTAATTATTATTCAAATATTTAAGCCTTTAAGATTAATTAAATTTGTAATTGTTAAATCTTTACTTAACTTGTAAAATATAAGAACTCATAATATTTAGTACTTTAAGATTAACTAAATTTTTTCTTCTTAAATCACTCTTTATTTGAACAAAACGTGTTTTAGATAAGAAGTTTTAATATTTTAAAATTATTTAAAAACTCACCTTATACAAACTTGTAAATCACATTGACAAACACGCATTTATATACACACCGGCTAAACACTATTATAAATCTTGATAGAACATTTATTTATACGTACCATAAAAATGATGAATAATTTCAGAATGTAATTTGTAAACGCATTTATACGATTTGTAAAACGCATTCCTAAAATGCGATTTATAAATCGCATATCAGAATGCGATTATAAATCACATACACTAACACGATTTATAAATCGCCAGGATAAGAATCCGATGTATAAGACGTGATTTTTTAGCGCGATTCAAGATTTTTGGCACGTTAGCTATGAATCACAAAATAGGAACTGTCGAGGTGCAAGTATTTTGATGAGATCTTACATAATGTTGTTAAAATTATAATATAATTGCCGAAAATGAGTCCATTAGTGACACATTATTTTAAAGATGATAACGTGAAATAATCAAAGAGTTTTATCATTGTTTAACATAAGAATATATAAAGGCATGAAAAGAGAAAAGAACCAAAATATTTAATACTTGTGGTGAAGAAAATGAGAAAATGGAAGAGGATAGAGCAAAACGAGAAGAAAAAAATCGAGTCCAAGACTATTGTTTTAGGAATTGATGTAATCAGAAAACGTAAAGAACAATTGTTGTTGAAAACAAATCAATGCAATTGCTTGAAAAATAAATAGACTAAAAGTTGTAAATGTTCGAATTATGTTTACTGCTTTCAAAAACAGACAACAAACAACTTATCCGTAAAGGAAAAAGAAGAAGGAAAAATTAGAAAATTAGATAAACAGTACCTGCCCAGAGAGTGCCACATCATCTATCAAGGCCCTCTTATATATATATATATATATATATATATGAGAGAGAGAGAGAGAGATTTCATGTTATATTATTATAAAATTTGTATTATACCACATTATTAACGGATTAACATTTAATATGTAATATTATCACTACGAAGACACATTGAATACAAAATTGTATAGTATACTAAAACATAATATAAGTTATTTTCAAACAATTCGCGCACTTATGAAATTGTATTGTAATTTATTACTGGCTTGTTTTGACATTTATAAATTGATATCGTATTACATACACATTATTTATTTATAATTGTCATTAAATAATTGTTAGACCATCAAATTAAGAAAGTTTCATCAAAATCAGTGAAAACAACCACTAATCTCGCAATTAGGTAGGTTGTTTATATCACACTCTCCGGAGTGTGACTCTTTCCCCACCTATATTAACGCAAAAATGCTTGTGCATCGGCCGTCGCTTTAATTGTATTTTAAGTCCTAAACATAACATCATTGCATTATAAGTATAATTTTATTCAATGTGTAATTATTTATTAAAAGATAAAAAAATTGTAATCGCTTTTAAGTTTTTAAATATTAAAATTTTCAAAAATTAAAAATATTAAAAAAATCAAAAAAGATAAAAAATATAAAATTTAATTAATTTAAATTTGAATTAATATTGTTTTAAAAATAGTAATTAAATGACTATTTTATCAATTGTGAACTCTATTTAAAAGGGTAAAGTGAATACATTTTGTTTATGGTGCTTCTGCATTTGACAAATATTTAGTGATAATTTAATTTTAAATTTTTTCATTTTGAGATGATCTTAATTCAAAAAAAAAAATTCTCTTAATCTATGTGTCTAATCAAACACCTTCATATATATTGAAACTAAGAGAGGAATAATAAGAACACTCGATTAATTAAAATAATTTCCTAAATGCATTTAAACCATTAACCCTAAAGGGTTACCAGAAACTTTTTTTGAAGTACCTCTTAGAGATGCTAGAAATTTAAATTTTAGGGCAAAGCCTATAATGGTTCAGATTGGAGTTCATTGGTGGCCTATGGTCCTGTGTATATTTCAACACACAACCCAATTTGCAATTACTGTCTCTGGCTGTTAATATTCTTGATGCATTAACATTAAATGTTAAAACGCATGATTATAATTATGCACCCGATCTCGAGTTAATTTGTTTTATCATATAGTGATTTATTATAAATTTTTATCTACTTTAAATCCTAGATGTAAGTTGATTACATCGCCAAATACCCTATTATATTCTAAACTAATTTTTCTAAATCAAAGATTACTACAAGAAGACCTATTAGATGGGATGAAATTAATTTCCCATCTACATGGATTTTAGATTCTATATCTCCTAGCCAACATGCCGATAGTGTTACCACTCTATATCTCATATCTCGACCCCTGAAGGACAAATTTGTATTCGCTTGAAGATAATAAATCTTTAACGCCTTATAAGCATTCTTATTCCTAAGAATGTAAATTTAAATTTGCCTTCCACTATTCTTATATTATTGCTCCAAGAGTAACCAGCTTTACGGTCCTATTAGATTAAATCGTGCCGCTTCATTGCATACAATTTCTACTAATAATAATAAAGAGTAGACTGGTATAAAAATTGACTTAACAATATTGTAAAAGATGATAGTTCTTTTGATAAGGATATTCCTTCACAATCCGAGATGGATTTTGATCCAAACACCGTTTAAATGATTCCGTATAAAATTGATTTTAGTACAGGATCTCAAAGCAAGGAAGCATATTCAATCGAATTTTGCTGTGCTGATAAATGAAAATAGTTTAGAACTTGGTTTTTTGCAAATTATACCGATGATGATAAACGAGTATTTCACAAGAATTTTATGAAATATGTGCATTACATAATAAGGTAATGTATTTTGTTCCTTGGTTTATAACTACATATATACCTTTAAAATGCTAAAATTTTTGAACGAACTTATAAAGATAAGGAAAGTGAAAATTTGGATAAAAGGTATTTACCCTCCACACGCACATCATTTACTTTACCAAATAATACTGTATAATGATTACCGGTATTTCAGCAATTTATTGATAATGAAGTTGCTAGTATCACTATGAAAGAAATTAATAAATTTAAAAGCACTTCTCAAAATAATTATTTGAGTTTATATGTTAAAGTCTTAGGAGAACATATTACTTCTCTTGATTCGAAAATTGATGAATTATCTCGCTTTAGTTAAAAAAATTGTTACTCCTAAGGTAGAAAATTATATGGTTATACATTCGGCCGTTAAATCTCGACTCGCCATTTCTTCTTCATCTATCACATGAGGCTACCTCCGTCCATCCAGAGACCAAGTGAAGGGTAGACGGTTTTCTTGCAATAGAGCAATGTATGAATTAGGAAAAATGATAGATGAAAAACTAGCCGAACTAGACTTAAACTCTTGAATTTAGCTTCTGAATTCTTCGATGATATCTCGTGGATCTGCCGAAAGATCAATAAGGAAGTAATTTCATCCTAACTTAATAAGCTAAAAACTGGAAATCAAGTATGGGGGAAAGTATGTCGATAAACCCCATATGAATACCCATTATTATCCAAGACCTACCCCCAAGATGTTTTAGTGAAGAAAGAGATTGGAATCAGACTACTAGTTTATGAGAATGTCATTTATGAATGGAATCTAGATGGTCCTAATCGATAGGCGACATTTTAATTCATAGAAAAATGATGTACTCTACTATTTGTCGAAAGCATGGGCAATGGAAATACCGACCCAAGAATATGTAGAATGATTGTCGCAGGATTTACTGGACAATTAAGAGGTTGGTGGAAAACTTTTTATCCCTAGATAGCGGTCATTTATAAGGCTACCACTTCACACTCAGGAGTAGATATCTTTGGAAAAGAATTACAAAGAATGCATCGGATGCGGTTTATTCTATCGATATCCACCATTATAGAATATTTTAGTGGTAGATTTACCAATGTGTAAGGAAAATATCTGTACCATGTTAAATGGACTCAAGTGCGTACACTTAGGTGAATTGATGGTATAAAGATACATTTCTTAGTAGGGTTATGGATTTACCAAGAAAGTAATTCCGATCACGAAGGCAAAATTTATAAACGGTTTACCCTATTTGTTTGCAGAAAGAGTAAGGAAAACTCTTCGAGGAAACAATACTCAGATTTCATATAATGTTTATACATATGGTACACTTATTGGTGTATGTACACAGGAAGGATTAAATCTATGTAATGAATTGAGATTAAATCAACACTGAAAGCGTAGACTAACCGAAAGAAATCATTAGAGATTTTTGCAATCAGCTTGCAATGGAAGATATTCCTTTTCATCTAAGAAAAAAGAAGTGATAAAGAAAACTTACCAAAGGAAAGGCAAGAGAAATCGACGAAGGATCTAAAGAAGAGCGTGAAGAACGCAAAAGATACTCCGAAAAGAAAAGATTGTTAAAGATAGATCGAAAAGAGATTTGAAGAATACCAAATGTTATAGATGTGGTAAATTTGGTCATATTTCTCCTAATTGTAAAAAGGAGAAGTTGAAAACCTTGGCATTAGAATTAGATGATAAGTATAAGGATCAACTCCTTAAGGTTATAGATGAGACTTCTAAGAGAAGAATATGGTAGTAAGCTTCTTCCGATGTTTATGATTCGATGATTCTGCTCAATTACTTGATTTCGGATAATTCTCGACAGTGATACTTGTCGTAATTGTGAACCCGGAAATTGTACTTGTGATATGGATTTCTATAAATTGCAATCACAATTTCAAAATTTTGAAATTAAACCGATTAATTCTGACAATATTTTGTAATTCATTAAAGAAAGTCAATGATAATAATTTGAGAGAAAAGATTATTACCATGGCCTCTAGTTCTCAAAATCAGCAGATAGGCCAATTCAAATTAAAAGGGACATTTTTTAATGAAACTCCGTATACTTTTGCAAACAGTGCAAAAAGACTTTTACAAAAGAATCAATCAAAAGTTCATAATCATACTTCTTCTATGGATGATTTAAAAATTGAGGTTGAAAAACTCAAAAATGAAATTAAATCTCTTAAACAAAATCAAATGATTTTAGATCATAGAGTAACCCAGCTTAGAAAGTTCTAACTCGAGTTACCCGTTGACATTAAGAAAAAGGGAATTTATATACTCCGAGGAAGAAAAGAATTTTTGAATCTTCAAACACAAATTATTTTAAAACCTTAAAATGATATGTTTCTTGGAATGATGCAAATAGTTACTGCACATAAATGGTATGTAAAATGTACTATTTTAATTGATAATAACTTTTCTATAAATGAAACTCGCTTTCTTTTAATAGACAATGTGCTGATATTTCTGTATTCAAGAAGGATTAATTCCAACTAGATATTATCATAAGACTTCACATAATGTTAAGTCTGGGCTCGTGTAATAGAATGCAAATAGAATACAAGCTGCCTAATGCTTATATATGCCAACAAAAAGTTTGTATTCCTCATTTCTTTATTTTAGTGAAAGTCATTTAAATCCTCCAATCATACTTGGAACCCTTTATTCAGTTTTCATTTACCCATTTACTAGAATAGATGAAAAGGGTTTTGACGCCGTTATAATGGCAAAAGATTTCTTTTACATTTACACGATCCTACTTCTCGTGATATTAATACTTTGATTAATTTGAAACAAAGTCAGTTAAATTACTTACAACATGAAATTTATAGCATGACAATAAGTGATATCTAAATCTGCTAAAATTCAAGAAAAAGTTAAATTGATTTCTAACAATTTGTTGTATCTATTTGTGCTGATCATCCAAGTGCTTTTTAAATGTGAAAAAGCATGTAGTATCTCTTCCATATGAAGATTCTTTCGAGGAAAATATTCTACAAAAATCTCTGCCCTGTCAAATGAACTCGAGTTAGTTGAATTGCAAAAAGGGAAATTAATAATCTTTTACAAAAAGGTTTGATACAACCTTCTAAATCACCATGGTCATGCACTCCATTTTATGTTAATAATGCTTCGAAAAGAATCCAAGGGTATGCCTAGATTAGTCATAAACTATAAACCATTAAACAGGGTTTTAAAATGGATTCGATATCCAATTCCTAATAAAAAGGATTTACTATCCCGATTATATGATGCTAATATATTTTCTAAATTTGATATAAAACTGGATATTGGCAAATACAATCAAGAAGAGCATACGATAGAACTCGCTTAATGTTCCATTTGGCCACATGAGTGGGAATGTTATGCCATTTGGTTTGGAAATGCCCTTGAATTTCAGAAGATTATGAATGATATATTCAATTTTTATATGGATTTTATTATTGTTTATATTGATGATATTCTTATTTTTTCTAAAACATTAGAATTACATTATAAACACTTAGATATTTTTAAGAAAATAGTAATTCAAAATGGTTTAGTCATATCAAAACAAAAAATGAGTTTATTTCAAACAAATGTTAGATTTCTTGGTCATTATATTTTTCAAGACAAGATCACTCCTATACAGCGATCTATTGATTTTGCATCAAAATTTCCTGATGTTATAACCGATAAAATACAACTACAAAGATTTCTTGGTAGTTTAAATTATATTTTTTCATTTTATAAAGATTTATCTCGAGATCTAGCTCCTTTATATGATCGTTTAAAGAAAGGTCATAATCTGCCATGGACTGATAGCCATACTGAATTAGTAAGGAAGGTTAAAGAAAAGGTTAAAACTCTTCCGTGTTTAACTCTTGCTAATCCGTTGTGAAAAAAGATTATAGAAACAGATGCATCTAATATTGGTTTTGGGCGAATTCTTAAACAAATAAACCCCAATGATAAAATTGAATATTTGATTAGATATTATTCAGGTAAGTGGACAGAAGTCCAGAAAAAATATACCACTGTTGCTCATGAAATGCTTACTATTGTTAAATGTGTTTTGAAATTTCAGGATGATTTGTATAATCAGAAGTTCTTGATAAGAACTGACGCTCAGGC
>JACEIK010006269.1:54250-69637 GCA_018107945.1 Datura stramonium | reverse complement strand
ACACAAAAAAAAAAAATACCCAACAAGAAAAAGACAATGAAGAAAAAACTAACCTCACTATACTAAAAGGATTGCGTTCCTTTTTCAGATTCCTAATCTGTTTATCTTGCAGGGATAAGTCAAGAACTGCCTCAAAGATGAAACCTTGGCAAGGTTATGCTCATGCTGCTGTTGTTGCTTTATCAGTCTGGTTCTGTCGTGAAACAGTATTTGAAGCTCTTCAATGGTGGCATGGTAGAACTCCTTCTGATGGTTTGCTTTTAGGCTCCTGCTTCCTCTTGACGGGATTGGGTTGCATTCCGATTGTCGCACTTCACTTCTCACATGTTATGGTATTCCATCCAACTAATTTGTTGTTGTGTTTGTTGCTTTCTTTTTAATAGAATCAATGATGATTATATCAGTGACCTTTAAATATGCTTAACATGTTGATTTTATGTTCTGAACCCTTTTAAAGAGATAATTTCTTTTACCATTGTACAGATTTCCGAAACTCCAAGAGTGTTTATATATTGTGATTGTAATGGATAATGTGAATCTTCAAGTTGAGACTGTTTGCTTAAGGATGTCCTCTCTGTGTTGGTCTGCTACACCTTATTTCGGTAGCCTAGTTAATGTTATGTTTTTGCTTTTAACTGTTCTTCAAACATTTCATGGTCATAGAATAGGGATACTTATATTACAAACACGTGGAAGTGCAACATCCTAATAAGTGTCCTCTTGTTTTTACATAGAAGACTACTCTCCTGTTTTGCTTTAGTTGGAGGTCTTGACTGGATTTAAGTAGTTATGATTTTTTTTTCAATCTTGCAGTCTGCAAAGAGATGCTTGGTGCTGGTGGTTGCAACAGGTTTGTTGTTTATCCTAATGCAGCCACCAATCCCCTTGTCATGGACTTACCACTCGGATGTAATCAAAGCTGCTCGTCAATCTGCTGATGACATTTCTATTTATGGCTTCTTCGCATCAAAGCCTACGTGGCCCTCATGGTTGCTTATTGTTGCAATTCTGCTCACTCTGGCCTCTGTTACTTCCACCATCCCCATTAAATATGTCGTTGAATTAAGGACATTTTATGCCATTGCTATAGGCATTTCTCTTGGAATTTACATATCAGCAGAATATTTTCTCCAGGCTGCAATCCTCCATGCTCTCATCGTTGTCACCATGGTCTGTACTTCAGTATTTGTTGTTTTCACTCACTTCCCATCTGCTTCAAGCACAAAGCTTCTGCCATGGGTATTTGCACTTCTTGTGGCTCTCTTTCCTGTGACATATTTGTTGGAGGGACAGGTCAGAATAAATAAAAGCATCCTTGGAGATAATGCAGTGCAAGATATGGGGGAAGAAGACAGCAAACTGGCAACCCTTCTGGCCGTTGAAGGTGCAAGAACTTCCCTTCTTGGCTTATATGCTGCAATCTTTATGCTTATTGCGCTTGAAGTAAAGTTTGAGCTGGCTTCGCTGATGCGGGAAAAGGTAACAGATAGGGGTACAGTTAGACACAGCCATTCAGGTCAAAGTAGCTCTACTATTGCTCCCCCAAGATTAAGGTTCATGCAGCAACGCAAAGCCTCTGCTGTTCCTTCCTTTACAATCAAGAGAATGGCTGCTGAGGGTGCCTGGATGCCTGCTGTTGGTAATGTTGCCACAGTCATGTGCTTTGCTATATGCCTGATCTTGAACGTCAACCTCACTGGCGGCTCAAACCGTGCCATTTTCTTCTTGGCACCTATCTTGCTGCTGCTTAATCAGGATTCTGATTTTGTTGCTGGCTTCGGGGACAAGCAAAGGTACTTCCCTGTTGTAGTTGTTATCTCTGCCTACTTGGTATTAACCACCCTGTATAGCATATGGGAAAATATATGGCATGGGAATACAGGGTGGGGATTAGATGTGGGAGGTCCAGATTGGTTTTTCGCGGTCAAGAACTTGGCACTACTCATTCTAACATTTCCAAGTCACATCCTTTTTAATCGCTTCGTCTGGAGCTACACAAAACAGGCCGACTCTATGCCATTGCTGACAATACCTCTTAATTTGCCTTCAGTTTTGATGACGGATATTATCAAGATTAAGATATTGGGACTCCTTGGGGTTATATATTCTTTAGCCCAGTATCTGATCTCTAGACAACAATATATTTCAGGAATGAAGTATATTTAGACAAACATCAAAATTTTGTACTATATATGTTCTTGGAAATTTTCAAGTGAGGAATGAAATTAAAGATTTTCTTGCTGTTATTTATGGATCTTTATGTGCCTTTGGGGGTTCCCCCCATGTTGCATTGATTAATCAGTTGATGACATTAGAGAAAATCTTCTTGGTGAATGACATTAGCTTAGACTTTTTGGTGTTTTAGAAGTGCAAAATTGTATATATCTTGTACTTGCAGTTGATAGTGTGAAAATTGAGGTAAAAATTTACCTTAGCAGTTTAAAGGTACTTTGTGACATCGTTTGTTTGAATATTTTTTGGACGTTTCTATAATGACGTTATTTGGCTGAATACTTTTTGAATGCTATAGCTAATGACACATCTTTAATAGCAAAGATCATTTTTTCAAACTTTTATGTTATAAAAGGAAATAAAAATATTTAAATTTTAGATCTCAAAGATATTCATATTTCAATTTAATCAAAATTATTGAAAAGCTAATACATTTTATTATTAAATACATATTAAAAAACTAATTGAAAATGAAATAATTTCAAGTTTGATGGAAGAAATCTACAATTGCTAACTTGTTCTGTAGTTTTCAGTCACTTCGTAGAAGTATAACATTTGAATTAACGAAGATTTTTATTCAATTTTTCAGCAAAAGGATTGTTGAATGTCAATAGCCTTCCTTCCGTCAATTAGAATTAACATTATTATAGTGAAAGGACAAAATTAATTAATATTTCAATATAGTTGTTATAGAATGATAATTTTATGTGTGATTTGCGGACTATTATATTGAAGCGGATTTAACTTGTGCGCCTTTGGAGAATAGCGATTGCAAGTTCTCTTTTAACTTGTGTGCCTTTGGAGGATAGCGATTGGTAAAATTGATTTCAAGGAAAACGCGATTACAAGTGGAGTCCAGAGAGGATAGAGTGTATGCTGAGTTTATCTCTATCTTGGGAGGTAGAAAATATATTTTTAATAGACTCTCAACTCAAAGGAGGGATGCAACACGAGGACATCCCACGGGTCACCATTCTAGTATTACTTTCGTCAAATATATTTAACTTAGAAGTTCTGATGAAATCGGGTGTGTTAGTGCTGGCATGATGACATCCTAAACCATCCTATTAACCTATGAAACATAAACATCAATATAACTTTTGGTTGCATCATGACACTGAAATATGGAGAGATGATGCAAAGTAGTTCAAACCAGAGATGTTTAGTGAAGGAATTTATAAATAAGGCAACAAAAGGCATATTTGCATATCTTTCTTTTTAGCTTGGGACCAAGAATATGCATATATTGGACAGAATTTTACTATGTTAAAAGAGGCAAAGATGGCACTTGCAAATGATTCTACAACATTATGCTTTTGAGCTCTCACCATCTTATGCACATATGCTCCATATGCACTCACCACTCTTCAACCTCAATATGGCCCTCCAATTGATTTTGCGTAATATGTAGGCAGTGACGGAGTTAGGATTTTTAATAAGAGTATTCAGTGTATAAAAGAAGTAAACACACGAAGAAGTCAAGGAGATTCAACATATATGAATGACATTTAAGTAGGGGTGCCTTAATACTGAAGAATCAAAAAACCGGTGAACGATTCTTATGTATTTTGATTTAGATTTAGCACAACTTTTCTAATACTTTGGTATTTCGGTTCAGTCCTTTGTATTAGGGTTCCGATACTTCAATATTATCGAAGTACCAAAGTTTAATAATATTTGTTTAAAATTACTATTAAAATTCATATTATACTTTAGTTGTCCCAATCAAATAAATACCAAAGAATTGAAATTTTAAAAATCGAATTGAATCGAATCCAACTTTAGAAAAATCAAACCAAACCAAATTAGTTTGGTACGGTATTCGGTACACACTATTGACCAACCGAAAATCAAAATATCCAACCAAAGTTTGAAAAAATCAAACTGAAGAACCGAACGCCACCCCTGCATTAATTCATATAAGTTGTGTAGTTTTTCCGTGGCAGAACCCTACATCTTTCTGTATAATTTGAGAGTTCATCACCATTTGAGTCTGTCTGTCACTGTTTTTATATCTTTTTGTTAATGCAGTTTGCTTGCTCCTACTTTCTGTTTGTGGCACATGACTCTACATTGTTCAAATATGCTTTTAAACATCTTACATAGTAGCGGAGTCAGAAATATGCTCGTTTGGTTGGGGAACAAGTTATTCTGAGATTAATTATCCCGGGATAAGTTATCCTGAGATATTATCCCAACCAAACATGGGATAAACTCATTCCAAAGTTAATCCCCGAAGTTAGTTATCCCTCATACCAAATGCATCCTTAGGCTGTATCTGCTCTCGGATTTTTTGCAAGACATCAACATTTCGACATGCTAGAATCGAGTGATGATTTAGTTGAGAGCTGAATCTTTGTAACATGAACAATTTCAAGAATATTACAAGATAAAAGACCATGCAATGAATAGCCATATATCCTATTTCCAGTAACTGGGAGAGTATTTCTTCTGTCTTTCTTAGGTCTCTTGCTTCATTTGCCTCATACTATCAAACACAATGCTTCAAACAATGAGGAATGGATTTTTCTTTCCTTTTTCCTCTTTGTTAAGGGACAACTAAAATATAGTAACTGACCTAGTACTACTCTTGCCCAAACACGCTTAACTGCGGAGTTCTGATGGGATCTGGTGCGTTAATGCTGGTATGATCGGATCCAGGTCCTTTCTCACTTTGTCGGTCACTTGTCTGGATCCTATCCTTCGATCTGTACTGATAATAGTGTGCTGCATAAAGAAAAGCAGCAAAATTGATGAGACTCATGATAGTGAGGAGCCAATAGAAGTAGTCGAATCTGCCGGTGTTTATATTCTGGGAAAGCCACGATTCTCGTCTTTCGCCTTTTCCCCGGGTGACAGACTTGACAATGCTGTTCAAAATGGTGGCTGCAAAGCAACCAAGGCCACCAGCCACAGCAGCATAAGCTGAACCAATGCTTCTCATTGCATCAGGAGCCTCTTCATATAGGAATTCAAGTAATCCCACTATGCAAAAAACTTCAGCTATTCCTATTAGGCAATACTGGATTAGCAGCCAATAGGCACTGAGGTCAGACATAGGAGTCAAAAAGCTAGCTTCGTAACCATGTTGCATCGCGTAACTTCTCCGATACCTCTCGAAGACACCAGCCCATGCCACCGAGAGGATAGAGACCGCCAGGCCAATGCCAACTCTCTGAAGCTGAGAAGCACCGTGGGGGTTGCCAGTGAACCACCTAGATATTGGAACGAACACGGAGTAATAGAGGGAGAGAAGGAGGAATATGCTGAGGCCTGGAAAGACCGGCATGCAGGTCACAGGAAGTTTCAAATGTCCCATGTGAGTGTTCAACGTATACGCTTGTTGGACCGATAGAGTCAAGTACTCTGTTAGGATCACACTTAGCATTATAGTGCAGGCTGGAATTGGAATAAGTTTCAGCAGGATCTTAACTTCTTCTACTTGAGTCACGGTGCAAAGCCGCCAAGGATTGGTACCATCATCTTCCTTTAGCTGCAGAGCTGCTTTGTCCAAACATCTGCATTGTGATTAGGACTTGATGAGTGTCATATAACATATTGGGTACTACATGAAGACATAATTAAGTAAATAAAAGAGCATTCTGTCTAACAGCTTAGATGAGTCGGTCACACGATTCAACAGTATGGAAAAAGTGAAGAAAAAGGAGAAACCTTTGAAATTTACCTGAAATCATCGGTATGAGCTATCTTGTTGCTTCCCTTGATAGCAGATCTTTTACCGGGAAGTTCATACAGGCCCACAAACTCGCTGCTTTGGAACGAAACATTCCTCTTGCGGAAAGCAGCAACTAGGACTTGGGCAACGCGCGTGAGAGGACTGCCTCCGGGCAACCTATGCCTATACAGAGGGGTACCAGCAAAGAACAACATATTGGATAGGCCCATGGCAATTGCCAATGACCCAAAGGCAGCTCCCCATCCATGTTTCATTTGAATATACACTACTGCAGTAAAGGCCACGATCGCCCCAACTGTGACCGAGAGGTAAAAGAAGTTGAAAAACCTGTCCAAGTGTGAAGTGTAGTTTCTGCTTCTCTCATCGAATTGATCAGCCCCGAATGATGAGACACAGGGCCTTATCCCTGCTGCTCCGAAACCCGTCACATATAACACTGTGTATAAGTACATCATTTGCCAAGATTTCGCTGGTTCACAGTTGCCAAGAAGAAGGGCAATCTGATCACACTGATCTTGATTTGGCACAAATACCTTTATGGTTGCTAACAGTGTTATTCCTGTTAATCCCTACAAAACCATAAAGAAGTAAGTGATTAGGACTACCTTTTATGATCTTCACTTGATTGAAGTCATCAAACATCAGACAAGCAAATTTTTCATCGATTAATTACCGCAAGATAAATGGTGGTAAAGATAGCAATAGTCCAGTATCTACCAAGGTAAGCGTCAGCGATGAAACCACCCAACACGGAGGATGCCTGTGATATGCCCAAGAAATTGTTAACTGCATTGGCAGAGCTAGAGAAAGGGCGGTGCATAACGTAGAACATGAAGGCCACCATGTTGACAGATAGCCCAAAATAAGCCATTCTCTCAGCCATTTCATTTCCAAAAATGAACAAGGCAGCTATCCAGCCACCCGTCTTGTTTATATCCGGAATAGGCTTTCCATGGATATTCACAGGAGTAGCTCCTCCTACTCCACCACTATAACCACGTCCGAAAGCTGTTCTCCTATCATCCGATTCAAGGAAGTAGATTCCGAGTTTCTTTGAACCCCGTTTTGGATCAGAGTTCCCCCCTAACTGAACTTCAGGTGATTTGATTTCCCTTTCTTTACTTCCCATCCTTTCAACTCTACAAGCTCCCTCCCCTGACTACTTTCTTTATCACACACACTTCATATTCACCAACACTGAAACTGAAAAGGAGAAAACTAGTAAGGATTATTATGTCAAGATTTGGAAGGAATTAGTTAAATAACATCCTACCAAGATTTCCTCCATTGCCTAGAGTCTAATGTATGCATAACAAGAAAATTCAAGATCTAGAGTCAGCGGATTCAGAATGACTTGTGATCGTATTCTACATAAACATTTCAAACTTTTTTTCCGCATATGTATATAGTTCGAGCTTAAAGCAACGGGTTTAGTTGAATAACAGGACGGTCCAAGATCCGCCTACATATAGCACTGATAAGGATTATGAAGTCAATATTTGGATCTAGAGTCAGTGTATTCCTTCATTGCCTAGACACCAAATTATACAGAAGCGAATTCAGGATCAAAGATCAGTGGATTCAAAATGAATGCGATCTTATTCCATATAAACATTTCAAAGTTTTTTCCGCATATCTATATAGTTCGAGCTGAAAGCAATGGATTCAGCAAAATCACAGAACCCCCTCTAGATCCGCCTCAAGACTTCATGTCAACATGTTACCACTTAATTTTCATCTGATTAGAAACTTCTAGACTCACAATCTTGGGATTGAGGCAAAGTTTCTTGTTTTCTTGACAACTCTATAAATAGTGTCCAAACATACTTGAATTACTTGAGAGAAACACTGAAATAATGAAGATTTTGAAGTTTTTTTTCTTCCCCACTATTTAAGATAGGTAACTATATATACTATTAAGACATACATCACTTAACATCACCAGTAGATAAAAGATTTATAAGAACTCAATAACAAAGATTTTGAAATAGTTGTACATTTTCTTGCAATAACAAGAGTAACAAATCCAGTAAAATTCCACAAGTGGGGTCTGGGGAGGGTATTTCCGATAAACCCTCGACTCAGGTAAAGCATATCAAAAGGATCAAGTATGACAACAACAAATAATATGATAAATTTGTATATTTTCTTGAAAAAGCAACAATAGCATAAGTAACAAACCTTGGAATTTGAATAATTAGCAACAAACAGATTCTGAGGAATTTGAGAAGTCCAAATAATGATGAAGTAATAAAACCAAAGATTTTTAGGTCATCTTTTTCAGAACAGATAGGAGAAATTAAAGAAGAGAAGGACTAATATGTATTGCCAGTTTGTTAGGTAGATAGGAAGTAAATGTACTTCTCATTTCTCAATCAATTCATTTATTGAGGCTATTTTTTGAAATTCTTTATGAATGAGCACTTACCACTTTCTTCTACTCCCACTAAATAATTATAATCATTATAAATACAAGTTTGTACTATAAAAGAATTAAATTTAAGTATGTATACACAATATATTAGATAGATTCAGAATTTAAATTTAACAGATTCAATTTTAAAGTTCTTAGGGTGTTCCTTTGAAAAACGTCTTATTTAGGAAAATAAACTTCTCGAAAATAAGAAACAAGACTTCTAAATGAAAGTAGGGAAAACAAGTTACGGTGTATCCTCCCCGACCCACTCCCAACCCCACCTCCATCCTCAATTTTATCTTAAATACATACAAATAATTTTAAAATTTTTTACTTGCATACTTAATACAAGAAAATTAATAAGAAATCACTTGTTTTTCTAGAAAATGTTTTCTTAAGACACCCTTAGTACTGCACTTACTGTATTTTCTAAATTATAGGTTCAGTATCTAATATTTGTTGAATTTTGAATTTTTTTTAAAGTAAAGTCTAAAATATTGGATTCGGTTGACTCCGCAGGCTCCATCCATATAAGAATAGAGTTTAAGCTTTTTACACTGATAGTTTATAAAAAAATTTAATATCATTGAATTAAAATTGACTTACAATAATAGATAACTCTTTACAATAGACCCAATGTATTGACTTAGAAATAAGGTTATAATTTGTTGTAGTCAATTTGATTGCACTGAAAACGGATATATATGGTCAGACCTTTCTGGAACAATCATTCTTTATAACATCATTTAGCTATAACAATTAAGTACTTTTTGGAATCCATTTTTCATATTATGGTATGTTATATTATATGCTCTATATCAAAATTTAGGATGGCGCAACCGCATCAAGAAAAAAGAATAAAAGAAGCATCTGACTACTTCATGCATGCTCCACTTGGCTCGAGAGATATGACCCTGGTCTTGCAATTGAATCTTTAATTAGAATGATGGGTTGGAATCTAATTGTTAGACTATAATGATAATATCTTGTATTAGAATTGATCGACTCGCTTTTTCTATGTAATTGGGGAAAAAATCGAAATGTGTCACTGAAAAACTCTATTGAGACAATGGTATATTGTCAAGAACGTAGAGAAGATAAAACGGGCAATTGCTCAGATCTAGTATGGATGCACATGGACAATAGTTGGAATTGGCGGCTCTCCCAGAGTTCCCTATAATATAGAATAATAATATACAAACAAGAATCAGTCCCAAGAAAAAAGGAAGAATAAATTGGATTGAAAAGCAATATTCTAAAATGATTTTAAAAATATTATATATTAATTCGGATAAATCCAAAAATGGAGGTACATGATATTACTCCCCTCTGTTTCAAAATAAGTAGCGTTTTAATTTTTTTATTTTTTTTATTTTTTTTATTTTTTTTATCATAATTTTTAAACTAGTCCATGTAAATTAATGTTTTATGAGATTTGTTACTTTGGGTTTTAAAATATTATTTATGAAATATTAAAAAGTTACTTCTTTTTCAAGATATTTATTATAAATAAATTAGGTAAAAATATATTTTTAAATACAAAAATAAATAATTTTCTTAGAGTATGGACAAGCTAAAAAGACGTCCCTTATTTAGAGTGTCCAAAGTGAGAAATAATAAAAAAATTAAAAAAATTAAAAATATTTTTAATGATACTTCTTAATTAGTAATGGAATGAGTGGTTTGCAAAAAGTTTGATTGTATAATTTAAATTGAGAAGAATTAAGAATGGGAAAAAAGTAGGATTGAAAATTAAATGAGGGGATCCATTCATGCAGTCCCAACCAACACATGGATCATTTATTTGCACCATAAGAAGCCAAAATTGTTAGTAAGCAAATAGGGACACTCATTTATTGCTATGGTTTTCCAAATACGGATGTTACTTTTTCTATTTTAAAAAAAGTGATGTTTCGGTTTGAATATTTTAAACTACTTATTTTAGATAGAAAAATATATTTTTACACATTTACCCCTAATAAATATTTTGAAAAAAAATGAACTCTTTAATATTTTTAATTACATTTTAATTAAATATAAAATCAAAATTAAATAATCAAACAATAATAATTAAAATAACAAAACAAAAATTAAAAAAGAAAAAATTAAAAGGATTAAAACACCACTTATTTTGAAACTAAGAGAGTAGTTATCAAGTTTTTGTATGTATTGTCACTGTTTTGAATCATATTTAATTTTTGCTTCTAAACTTAGTTATTTTTAATAAAAATTTATGATTAAAGTACTTTTAACTATGACCTAATTTCACAAGATAGCGTTTTTAGAGAATGTTTATCTTGGAATATAAATTCCGTACTAAAACTTTATATAGGACATAAGTTGATGCAGCATGCTTATGTCTGAGGCATGAAGCAGCGAACTTATACATTTTAAGCGTAAACAGGTCTTGGGGCGTAAATTCAACGGTATGAATTTCTTAAGATATAATGTTTAAGTATGAATTTCTTAAGATATAATGTTTTAAAATTGAGCTTATACTTTGAATGTATGAACTTTTTAAGGCATAATGTTTTAAAACTGAAGTTATGCCTTATAAGTCATAACCTGTGTGTAACCAAAAAAAAAAAAATTACCTTAATTTATTATAAAAAAAAATATTAAGGATATTTTGTCTGTATTTTTATTACGTAAAGTATTGAAAGAAACAAAAAGTTAAAGAGCACAAATTTAAAGGTCAAAAATTAAAAACCATTCCAAAATAGGATCATTCGTCCAAATGACCCGGAGTTCCCTGCTTCATCCTTCTATTGGAATTGTTGGGCCAAAAGCCCAGTGTTAAAGGCCTACCCAAGTTGTACACAGTTAGCCACTTTTAGGAATACCATTTAAGTTTTATTTGGTACTCGTATATTATTAACTTCCTTCGTCTCAATTTATGTGGCATCATTTAATTTACACAATTAAAAAAAATTAAGGAGCATAAATTTAAAGATCAAAAATTAAAAACCGTCCCAAAATTGGGCCATTCGCAGTTATCTGCTTCATCCTTCTATTGGAATTGTTGGGCTTTCAGCCCAGTGTTTAAGGCCCACCCAAGTTTTACACTGTAGGCCCACCTGGTGGTCTGACCTTTTAAGTAGAAATTCTACTAACTCACTTTTAGGATTGCCATTTAAGTTTTACTTGGTACTTCCTCGGTCTCAATTTATATGACACTATTTAATTTACACACAAAAAAAAAGGCTTTTAAAATCTTTATGATTTTGGAACCATGAGGTGGAGCTAGAATACTGTAAGGGGTTCACTCGAAACCTCTTCGTCAAAAAGGTACACTCCATATACGACGTCAAAATTATTTTTTAGACATATATAGTAAATGTTGAATCCCCTTAACTTGAAAATCCTGGCTCTGTCACTGCTCGAAGCACCTCATAGCTAGTTAACTAACTAGTAAGTAACCATGTGTTCTTGCAATAATACAACAACAACAACATACCCAGCGTAGTTCCACAAAGTGGAATCTAAATAGAGTAGAGTGTACGCAGTCCTTATCCCTACTTCAAAAGTAGAGAGACCGTTTCCGATAGACTCTCGACTAAAAAAAAACAGTCCAAAGCAGTCATGAAAAATTTTCATAATACTTCATAAAATTTCCTAGTGTGCAACTGTAAAATTTCAAAAAACCAGTCTCCAAAGTACACAATAATCAACATTCTTATTCACAAAACAGAGAAGAAAAGATATCCTGAAAGTTCACTTCCACAAGTAACAGTCAAAAATCTATGAACACAAGGGATGTTGTTACATCAACAGTACCTTAGACCCCATTGTTGTTACTACAGTGTTTTTTCTCAAAATGAATCTTTCAACAATTTGATGTGTTTGAAACAAAGAAAATAAAATCTTAAACCTCTATAAGAAAATGAATCAGTCTTGATTAGGATGATATTCCTTTCATCGAACCGGAAGTTAATCTTGCAGCTCAATAGGGTGCCTTCGGCGAAAGTTGAACAAGGAACTTCATTTTGGTATGATTTTGAGGAGCTCAATATCAAACAGGAGTGTCTTATCGATCAATCCTTGGTTCCTCAGCACAAAATCCAAAGCTCTTTGGCCCTGTAAAATGAAAGAACGAAACTTTTGAAGAGAAAAAAAGGATGTGTGCGCCATAGACCACTGTTTTACAAGGAATTGGGATTACCGAAAATGTGGTTGGTCTTGGACCTTTCTTGTTATAGTCATTATCAGGGTATCCCAGCTCCGGAGGAACTATGATTCTGCACTATCGTAAGGAGAAAATGAAACGGAGAATACTCGATATCTTCCTCATTGCAAAGATAGTACTACAGAAGCCATGTAATAGAAGTGACAACGAGATGCAATATTGTTGTCACGTCCCAATTCTAGGAAACTTGCGTAGATTTTTTTGAAAAAATTAGCTAATCCGAATTCCCCCTAAACTAGGAAAACTATCCCAGTTGACTACTTGACTAGATCAAATCTAACATACAAAGAGACACCACATTGACCATATAAATAAGAGATCAACATCACCTGTGAAGACTCAACTACTGTCTTTTGAGGCACTGCTGCTCAGGTAATTGTAATCAAGTCGAGCCCATATTTATGAGAATATAGAATCATTCATGATGAGCTATCAGCCAGGCTATCTATGTCTAATCCCACCAGTGATACCTTACTATTAAGGGGCAAGAGATGGATTTTTAACACTCTTGGTATTTTAGAGGCAGAAAAAAGCCACAATTAAGAGTCCAAAATTTTAATAATTTTCTTAAGGATACAATGATATTAAACTAAGGGTAAATGGAGCTGTTCTTAGTTAAATAGAGCTATATCACCTTCTGATACCACCAAGTGCCATGCCAGTAATTGCTTCCTCGAATGCCGGTATGACCTGAACATATAATAAACAGCAATGCAGTTGAAAACCTTTCTCACAGCCTCAAAAAGTACCAGGAAAAAGGACAAGAGTAACAGTCAAGTTTGGTGGAATCAGTATAATTTGATTGTTCCCATTTATGACGTCACCAAATGCATGACTAATGAAAAAAACGTTTACTGAAACATAATGCAATTTCAAAACATGGTTTTTAATAGCACTACTATTAAATCACCATTGTCTGAAGAGCATCAGATGCTTATCGAAAAAACTCACCTCTTGAGATCCTACTCTGAATTTGAAGAAGTCCTTATCACCCCCCTGCAGCATAATGAACCACTGTCACCTAAAACTGTGCAAGAATCCTAATTCAATCATATTCAAGCTGGATTAGTACCTCAAAAGAACCACCTTTTGTCTTGTTACGAGCTTCAAATATGCGACCATAATAACCTATTGTATAACCATCCCAGTCAACCTAAATTCAGTTGTTAAAGATACATACTCAGATTAATGTAAGCTGGGAACTGCAGCTGCCTCAATTGCTTCCTTGAAGGTAAGTTGCTAAGTCCAATGAAAAACAGTAACAAGTGAATCATCCAAAATTTCCATTTGAAATGGCCAAAAGTTTGAAGACCATAAGAAACTTCTTTGGCCCAGCTTTAAGGACTCCACCAAGTCAATTGATTAATAAACCTTATTGATTTCTGCAATTATTCTCGCTTAAAACCGGACATTGAAACAAAAAAAATGTGCAAGAGATAAATTTGAGTGGGCCATCACAGGCTTACCACCACCGTCTCTCCGATCTTCGGAGTGCGGCCACTTCCAACTCTTAGATCCTGCACGATTGTCAGACTCAATCAAAATCCAGCGCAACCTATACATGGAAAAACATGATAGAGTTCCTTATGTATAGCTCATATTAGTGACCTTATACTGGAGACCTGATTGAGTTTCAGTATAGTCAGGATACCGCATCTTTGTCTTCCCATAGTCCTTTCCTCTCAAAGCAGGCACTATGTGATCAGAAAGAAATCAAGAATTATAGTCCTTTCCTCTCGATGTAGGCATTGTATATCCAGAAAGTAATCAAATATTTAGTTTTTGGAGTAATGTCCACCCTAAATTTAGAACCAAAATGTCCAGTTCTTCCTTAAAGACATCCATAGAATGTCAAGCTACTCACTGATTACTTACAAAACAAGCACTATGATGGATGTAATCGCAACCTCAAAAGGACTAGTATTCTAGGTATACGGTACAAAACCATATCAAGTTAGTAATGGCCAAACTACAAGACGAATAAGTTGTGAGGTGAAGAAAAAGAAAAAGGAAAAAGTAAAACATCTTTAGAGCATCTTAAATCAGTAGTAGTTGTAAATATCTGCAAAGCCAAGGTTCTTCCTCTTCCATAGCCAAATGTACAATTGGAAAGGGAAATAAAAGAAAAATCTTTCTAAACAGCTTATATTCAACTTCAAATTCCATTTAGACTTGTTGACGCCACGCAGAGACGGATCCAAAATTTAAACTTGATGAGTTCAACTTTTAAGATTCTCAGATTCTTAACACTGAACTCAATGTACTTCTGAAATTATAGATTCAGAAATAATATTGTTGAAATTTTAGTCGGTTCTCACACATGCATTTATACTCCATTTTAAAAGTACTAGACCCATTTAAACCCATTGAAATACGCAACATCCGCCTCTGCCACCACGTCTATTATTATGAAATTAGCCCAAATAGAAGTGAATGGATTTAGACGATTCATATAACCTACACAACTAGCTTGGTATGGAGTAGTAGATCTATAGATTGATCATGGCAACACATTCCCCAGCTAATAGATAAAAATTAAAAAAAAAAGACTTGCTCCTTGGGAACTTTTAAGCAATACTGATAATATGAAGTGTCGGATGCAACCTTGGGCCAATGGGTTCATCTGAACAAGTATTTTTGACATAGAGCACACATTATATGTGAAAATCACTAAAAATTTAACAAACATTAAATCTAAACCCGTAATTTTAGAAACAACCTCTTGCAGAAATGCAACTAAGGATACGTATAATAGACCCTTATGGTCTGATCCTTCCCCGTACCCCACACATAGCGAGAGCTTAGCAGAGGCAAATCTAGGATACCGGAAGGGGTTCATCCCAAACCTCCTTCATT
>JACEIK010006269.1:30575-40816 GCA_018107945.1 Datura stramonium | reverse complement strand
ATATTTAAAATACACTATAGAAAATTTTAGTATTTAAAAATTTAAAAGTGATTAAGATTTTGCCTTTTAATAAATAATTATATATTCAATAAAATTATGCTTGTAATGCAAATCAATCTTGTGTTTAGAACTTCTAAGAATACAATTTGAAAAAAAAGACAGTCGGGTGCACAAAACATTCTGCGTTAATAGGGTCCGAGAAAGGATTGCACACCAGAGAGTGTTATATAGACAACCTACCCTAACTGCGAACATTAGTGGTTGGTTTTACTAATTTTGATGAGTATTTCTTGGTTTTGTGGCATAACATTTACTTAACAGTCAATTACAAAATAAATAATACGTTTATGGTGTGAAATCTATTAGTGCCAAAATAAGTTAGTAATAAATTACAATATGATTTTGTAAGTACTAATTGTTTAAACGAATAACTTATACTATATGTTCTAATATATACTATATAACTTTGTATTCAATGCATCTTCATAATGATTGTATTTATATTAAACGTTAATCCGTTAATAGTATATAATAATATAAAATTTGTAATAATTGCATTTAAATGCTCGTATAAAAATGAATGATTTTTTTAATCAAACGCTAATTCTACAATGCTTTTGTTCAATGAAACAAGTATTAGAACAAATCGAAGGAAAAATAACTGGATTGAATCAAACTCTTAAATATGATCGTTTATTTTATCAATTTATAGTTTATAATTTTCTTTCTAGATTCTTATATAGCCACACAACCACATGCATTAACTATTGTTTATGTTATTTTTAAAAAATTATTCTTATTAATACGAGGGACACGCATAAAACATATGCACTAAAACTATATAACTTTGTATTCAATGCATCTTCATAATGATCATAATTATATTAAATGTTAATCCGTTAATAGTATATAATAATATAAATTTTGTAATAATTGCATCTAAATGCTCGTATAAAAATGAACGATCTTTTTATAATCAAACGCTAATTCTACAATACTTTTGTTCAATGAAGCAAGTATTAGAACAAATCGAAGGAAAAATAACTAGATTGAATCAAACTTAAATATGATCATTTATTTTATCAATTTATAATTTTCTTTCTAGATTCTTATATAGTCACACAACCACATGCATTAACTATTGTTTATGTTATATTCTTATTAATACGAGAAACACGTATAAAACGTATCCACTAAAACTAATTAAACAAATGAATGAACTAGTATAATTGCATATGTCCAAAAGCCCAAATTCAATGGGCTAGTCCACTTAACTAAGTTAACTCAATTTATTGAGCCCAAAATTATTATCTTACCTTAGAAGCCAATTTGATAACACATGTCAAATAAAGTGAAACATCAAATTAAATAGAAGAGCCTTTAAGATTATGACACGTGTCGAAATAACATAGAAAGACAAGTCAAATTAAAATTAATAAACTTTGAGCTGCAAAAACACGGAGAGAAGGAAAATCGTGGCTGATTGATCAGCCACAACAACGGGAAGAACTCAAGGTTGAAGAAGAATATGGTGTCGGACGAGAGGCGGAATAGCAAACCATATGTTTTAGGGTTTTAGCATGGAGTTTTGTTGGTTTCAAATAGACATATGGGATGGCCTAATTTAATATTGGGCCGAGGCTTCATTTTGTAGATTTTTCTCTTGTTTTTCTTTGTTTTGTTGGATCGGGATATGAAATAAAAGAGCTTGAGTCCGCATATTTTAATTTAAAAAAATTAAAATTAATAAAAATATATCATATACACAAATGACTTGTTTCAATTAGTCAAATATGACCATGACACTTAACTTTGATTGATCTTCACAACAATTATCAATTTATTTATCCTTTTGATATAAATAGTTTATCAATCTGGGTATGAAGGTTTATTCGAACATTTTATGTGGACTAATACTTAATTTGTGTTCTTAATTTTTTGGTGTGGCGAAGAATAGTTTTTTCTCAACACAACTCTTTCCTCCTTTTACTATAAATAAAAGTACTCATTATTTTAAAAAAAATCAAAATTTCTAACTACAGGCATAAAAAGCTTATTGATTGAACACTGAGATTTAACTATAATTAATTAAACAATTCAATATATCTCTACAAATTTCAACACAAGGAGAATTTAAAGATCAAACTCGAAGAGCCCTAAATTTATTTTTGAATAGAAAAACTAAAAGAAATATAAAACTTGTATTGTTTAATGTAATTAAACGAAATACTATGATTATTATAATGTTTTTCTATCTTGATTAATTTTGTGACTTGAAACTTTATTATTTTTATAAAGTTTAAGAAAAGAAAAACTAAAAAAGCTTTCGAAATTTGTGATAACAAGACGTAAATATTTATGTAGCTATAAATTATATCTCACTTGAGGTAAAATAAAATAAAAAATTAAATTATTTTAAAATATAAAGAAATAATATTTTCTATTTATTTTTTGTTTTTTGTAACCCTAAATGAAGCACTGAGTGAAGTGGGCTATAGTGCCGCATGCGTATCCTTCATGCTCTGACTAAGTGCGCACTTCCCCTTCGCCGCCGCGTAATCTCCACGCATTTCCCCCGCACTTGCTCGTTCCTTAGACCTTACATCGGAGCTCCTCCTTCTTCCGTTTCCGGTACAATGACAGCCGCCGCCGCCGACGAAGACTCACTTCGCAGAGCTCTTGCCCAGAAACAATCGAGTATCGACGTCCAGGGCGGCGCTGTTCGCCAATTAAAGTCGTCAGGTGCTGCGAAGCCGGATATCGATGCTGCAGTGCAAGCTCTGAATGCTTTGAAGCTCGAGAAAGCATCAATCGAGAGCCAGCTACAGGCTGCTCTTGCTGGTGCTGCCGGCGGCGGTTCGTCGTCTGCAAGCAGAGATGCATTCCGTCAGGCTGTTGTTAACACTCTTGAGCGACGGCTTTTTTACATTCCGTCATTCAAAATATATCGAGGTGTTGCTGGCCTTTATGACTACGGTCCCCCTGGCTGTTCCGTTAAGTCCAATGTACTTTCCTTCTGGCGTCAGGTTAGCTTCCTTCCTTTCCCCTTCATTTATCCATAGCATCGATCTCCATGCAGGATTAAATAGGAAGGTAAAGTACGTTTAGGACTATTTTTGAAAATGTTCTTACGATTCACTGAATTCCAATTAGAATGCTTATATTCAAAGCAGTAAGCGCGGGAGGATTTGCATTTTGATTGTCGAACAATTTGTATAGTTGTTTCCTTATTTATTTCTTGTGTATGCCTTAACCAATATTTAGAAATTAACTTAAACAAGATGGGTAACCATAGTTTAGTAAGGTAACACCTTCCCACCAAACATACTTCCTTACTTAGAATCACTTAGTTCAAGGCCAATTGAGTCAAATATATTCAAAGGGGTTCGTTTCATAAAACTTAATCAAGGATTTCAAATAATTGTATCAGGTGATCTAACATACTATAAAAGGAAGAAAATGTATTTGGGAAATTTAGAAAAACAAACTGAAAAGGATTAGAAAGACATACATGACCAAAAGACAGTAAGCAGTTGCATCTACCTTAGACTGGCTAAAAGACTATCAGCTCAAAGTTTGGAGCTGTTAGGCTTTGTATTTACCTTCTCATGGTCTTTTGACTTTGGTTTTCTTGTCATATTCCAGCATTTTGTTTTGGAGGAGAACATGTTGGAAGTTGACTGTCCATGTGTGACCCCTGAGGTTGTCCTAAAGGCATCAGGACACGTCGAAAAGTTCACTGATCTTATGGTTAAGGACGAGAAGACAGGGACATGTTATCGTGCTGATCATTTGCTCAAGGATTATTGTAAAGAAAAACTTGAGAAGGACTTCAGCCTGTCTGCAGAAAAGGCTGCCGAATTGAAGCACATTCTTGCCGTCTTGGATGATCTCTCTGCTGAGCAGCTTGGTGCCAAGATAAAGGAATATGGTATAACTGCACCAGATACAAAGAATCCACTTTCTGATCCTTATCCATTCAATCTAATGTTTCAGACATCCATCGGTCCATCTGGCGTGAGCCCAGGGTGAGAATCATGTTTCTGAATCTATTAGTTTAATGAACTTATAAAAATTCTGATGCTTTAGTGAAATTTCTGGTATGGTGGAGTTCATGTTTCAATATTTTTCATACCAGTTCACCTTTTATGCCAGATTAAATTTTGCCTCCTTTTTTTCCTACTTAACAAAGTTCCGTTTGAACTTAAGAGTCTGTCATATTGCAGGAGGTCTCTGAGAACTCCATATGCTGGTTATTATATGCTTATTGTTCTTTTGAAGCTTGTCTCACTTAAGTGCTACTGTTTTGTTTCGCTGCAGGTATATGCGTCCTGAAACAGCGCAAGGCATATTTGTAAATTTCAAAGATCTATATTATTATAATGGAAATAAGCTTCCCTTTGCTGCTGCTCAAATTGGTCAGGCTTTTAGAAATGAGGTCATAAGTCTTTCTTTTCGATTGAGAATTACAATGTCTTTCTGCACTTCCTTTGTGTCCATTGTTCTGGATATGGTTATGCTATCTGCGTTGGTAATTTTTAAAACCAAATTAAGCTAATTAAGACTCTTTTGTGTGTCAGATATGCTCATCTTGTTGCAAAAGAAAGTAAGCAGTAATTAATTGTTGTAGAATTCGACTGTGCAGATATCCCCCCGACAAGGTCTTCTCAGAGTCCGTGAGTTCACTCTGGCAGAAATCGAACATTTTGTTGATCCCCAGGACAAATCTCATCCAAAATTTGCAGATGTTGCAAAATTGGAGTTTCTAATGTTTCCTAGAGATGACCAAGTGTCTGGACAGTGTGCAAAGAGACTGCAGCTTGGTGAAGCTGTTTCGCGAGTGAGCTTCCTTTCTGTATTCATACTTGTTCCTCTTTCTTGTCCTTTGTATATGCAAGCCATAACTTCACTATCTGAATCAATTTTGGGCAGGGAACTGTCAATAATGAAACACTTGGATACTTTATTGGGAGAGTTTATCTTTTCCTAACACGACTTGGAATAGACAAAGACCGTCTGCGTTTCCGTCAGCATCTTGCAAATGAGATGGCTCACTATGCTGCAGATTGTTGGGATGCTGAAATTGAGAGTTCTTATGGTTGGATTGAATGTGTTGGTATTGCTGATAGATCTGCATATGATCTGCGTGCCCACTCGGTAAAAGTTTAACCTATGTTTTAGCTTACTTTGAAAAGTTTTTGGATAGTTGTGGTTTATCTGAAAATCTGTGAATGTTTTGTGAATGGAAGAACTTTTGTTGGAAAACACCCTCAAACCACTTCTTCAAAAATCAGTATTTTTTAAAGCATTTTGCAAGGGCTTTAGAAAAACTTTTAAAAAGATGTTCTTGGAAAAGCTCTTCCAAGACTAACCAGCTTTGGGATGAGGATATACGGGCAAGGAATTATTGGTAATGCTTTTGCATTGTCTCAAGCGGTCATTTTCGAATGCAACAGGTGCCTCGAAAACTTGACTGAATGTCTTCATAAGTTAAACATAGAAATCAGTTTGAGAAATAAGTTCTTGCCGTGGATAGGGTGGTGTAGATGGGTTTGAAGAACTTGTGAAATTTAGAGTCCTAACCCATTTTCTGTAGATTCTCAGCTCCCTCTATGTTTTATTCTTATTCATCTTTGTGTATGTACATATACCAACTTTTTCATTCCTTAGTATCTCTTTAAATATGCTTCACTCTTTACTGAAATTACTCATTTATACCATATGTATTATCCACTTTGAATGAAAAGCATTAGTGATGAGTGATGACATCAATAACTTAGACCTTCTCAGAAATCCATTACGATGTCACCCATCAAAATGAATTCTAAATGTCAGCATACATTTGAACTTCTTAAAATATTCTTCTCCTTGGTGATCTGGATATTATCTTGCATGTGCTGATAACATGTTGGACATTTTTGGATGACAGGAAAAAAGTTCTGTAGCACTTGTGGCGCAAGAGAAATTCTCAGAACCAAGAGAAGTAGAGGTAACTGTTTATTTAGCTAACTTTCATTCATGAATACAATTGGTGTACATTTTGGTGACCATCTGATTTTCGATGTTTGTGTAACATCAGAAACTGGTCATAACACCAATCAAGAAGGAGCTTGGACTTGCATTTAAGGGAAACCAAAAAATGGTGACAGAAGCCTTGGAGGTAGCTTGTGCATTCACTCCCTCACCCTATTATCAATTGAATTCAAACATCTGCCATGTTTACCTCATTGCAATCAATGCTGATTGCAGCACTATATTCCTTTTATAATTTCTGCTAGTCTCCTAATAGTAGTGGTTTTATTGGAAATTCGACATTCAATTGATTTCTGTTTAATTTTGCCCCGATGATCCATTTGAAGAGTGTTTGGAAAAGAAGGAAGAGTACTAAAGGCATTATCTTCTTTTGTAGAAAGTATTGCAAGCAAGATTAACAATTGGCATCGGTTTCAATCTTTTTTAGGTTTCAAAAGATCAACAGTTGGCTTCTCAATCAACCTGTCCGATCTTAGTTACTAACACATATATCCATAGTAAAGGAAAAGGTTCTGTCGAATTTAATGAATGATTTCACTGTGCTGGTTTATGTGCGGTGAGGTTATGTTATCATAAGCAAATTTATTCATTTGGATTTGCACTTAGATATCTAAACAATTAAACAATCTATTTGGATGGACTGCTAGAAATTGGAATTTGTTCAGGTACAGTAATGTTGCATGCTATTTAGTTGATATTGATTGGGTTCTGCTGTAACTGAACTTATTATTAATTGGATTAGCGGAAAATCATCCTAAAAGTAGCATAAGATGCCAGTCTCTCTTCTAAGCTGAATTGGATTTACTTAAGCAGGACAAGCATGGGGCCTACCTCTTTTTGGAATAAAATTGAAATATAACTGGTCGATCTTGAAAATGGCTCCGAAGGCTGATTATTTTAAAATTTTAAGCTGAAAGGGAGGCTAATAGGTAAATGTATGGCGCATAAAGAAAGGCAGAAACAGTTTTGATTTTCAGCTCTGCTTTGGGAAGAGTGAAATGTACTTGAGGACAGTTGGTTGATGTTTCTTCAGATACTTCTGTTTTAGACACACGGGTATGGGTGAATAGTGGATAGCGATCAAGAAGAAGCTTCATTACTTTGGAATTAAAGATTGGTTTTTTATATTTATCAAGAGTATAATTGGACATAGTAATTGCAGAAATAGAGAAAAAGGTTGTTCTGGTGTCCTTCCTAGTCATAGGTGATATTAATTGCCAACATACTGTTAGTTACATCTTAAAATTTTTCTGGTGATATCTTTTTTCCCTTTATGTAGTACGACTTTCTTCATATTTTGGTCTTTAACCACCATTCTCTAGCATGAAACCAATTTCTCTTTTATCAAGATTGGTTCTTTTACCCACAACTGTTTCCTCATGTACCAAAACTGGAGCTTGTTTTTTGCCTTCACTGAAATAGCTAAACTTTAACTACGATACTAAAAAACTTAGGCGAACCTGAGGACATAGTGCTATTTGAACTGTTGGTTCTTGAATTTCTTAGGATCTGCTGCAGGATGAGATGAGAGACTCCTCTATTTGATCCCCTTTTTTGTCCTCTGTAAACTATCGATTGATCAGGGGGATTATGTGTGTGTTGCTTTGATATTTAACTGCCACTTGCAAATCAGTTATTGATTTTCCTCTTCAAGTTTAAGAGCCAAAGTTGTTTGTGAATTTTTGACCCCCAGAACCCCTCTTAATCAGCAATTGGGGTCAAAAATAGCCTCAGCCAGACTAACTTACTGTTATTGTGGTACTATTAGCTGCTGAGGCTAGTTTGCTTTAAAATTTTTGCATTTTAGGCTTATGGATGGTCGAAGAACGACAGCTGATTTGACAAGAAACTGCTATGTTTTGGATTTAGATAAAATTGTAACCAGGGCATTATAATGGTAGTGTACACTCTACAGTTGTCATCCCAAATTCAACCTATAGAAGCTCTCAATCTCTAACTAGAGTATCACCTTATTTGCCATTCTTGAATAAACTCAAATTGCTTAAATGTTTATCTACTTCATTAAAAAAACTTGCAATAACTTTGAGGAGCTAGAAAAAAAAAGACTCAGTAAATCAGAAATAAAGACTCCACAACAATTATGCCTCAGTCCCAAACAAGTTGGGTCAGATCTATGAATCCTCACTGAGTCCATCTGAGCTCAACTCATGTTATTGTCATACCATTTTAAGGTAATTTTTGCTCATTTTTCAGGTTAATAACAAAAAAATTCCGACACTATCGATTCTTTTTCCTAAAGTATTTGATGAGCTACATTTGAAAAGAAAGTAATGCTTAGTTGTTCTGCTTGCCTTTGTTTACACCAGGCAATGGAAGAAAAGGTAGCTATGGGGATGAAGGCTGATCTAGAATCCAAGGGAGAGGTAGAGTTCCATGTATGTACCCTCGGTAAGAATGTCACTATTAAGAAAAACATGGTCTCTATTTCCAAGGAAAGAAAGAAAGAGCACCAGAGAGTGTTTACACCTTCTGTGATTGAGCCTTCGTTTGGAATTGGGCGGATAATATATTGTCTTTATGAGCATTCATTCTACACAAGGCCAAGTAAAGCTGGGGATGAGCAGCTAAATGTCTTCAGCTTCCCACCCCTTGTGGCTCCCATCAAATGCACTGTTTTTCCACTGGTTCAGAATCAACAATATGAAGAAGTTGCCAAGTTAATCTCAAAGTCTTTGACTGCTGCTGGAATCTCACATAAGATTGATATAACAGGTGCGTTGCTTAGAGTATTTAAATTAATTCCTTTGTGTTATTCTTCGGTTTAGAACTTATTGAAAATGGATTCACAAGAAGAGGAGAGAGACCACTGTTAGTCATACACTCTTCCGTTGATTGTATCCTGACGTACTTGTCCCTTACCCATTACACGAATACTGTCAGAATACTTGCATTGAGTACAAATTCAGTAATCAAACTCCGAGGCCCGTACCACACCTTAATCCTTTTTCCAATACCTTAATTGACTTGATAAAATTTTGGATTATACTTGGTAGTTTGACCAGATTGGTTTTTGTATAATTTGTTTTCATGCACTGACGTAGCTCTTTCCACTTAAGCGTTTTGCTTTCTCCTCTATTCTCTAGATATATATTCAATTTACTTTTCTTTTCTTGTGATAAGTGTCCCATCTGTATAGAGGTAATAAATTAAGTTTATTTTCTGGTTGCGAATGGAAGCATATTGGCGGTATTTGCTCCGGTCGGTGCAGTATGGTTATATCAGTTAGATGTTCCCTGTTTTATTTGAAGTTGATCAGTTGGTGGCCTTTGACGTCTTCTGAGATGATGTGGGTTGAATTCTGTTATGGCATTTTTATCCATACTAATTGTTCTCACTTACTTTGCAGGCACTTCCATAGGGAAAAGGTATGCGAGAACAGATGAACTTGGTGTTCCCTTTGCCATCACTGTCGATTCAACATCGTCTGTAACAGTAAGAGAGAGAGATAGCAAAGATCAGGTCCGTATAGACGTGGAGAAGGTGGCGTCAGTTGTGAGGGAAGTGACTGATGGAGTGAGCACCTGGGCGGATGTTTTGAAGATGTATCCTCTACATTCTTCAGGCACTGCAGAGGAGTGAGTGATCATCAAATGATAACTAGCATTTATACCATTTTTATCACTTTCAGAAACTCTTATTATCCCTTCTCCTGACTTGCAGGAATTTTTGTAGACTTATTTAAACTGAGATAAACTTCTTCTGACCAAAGGCTAATTTTAATTTTAGGCCTTTAATACTCGATGTACTATGAAATAAAGTTACAAGACTATAGATGCATTTTATATACTTCAAAGTGTGTTTTTCACTGGGGTAAGAACACCCTATTTATGATGCAAAAATCACCAGAAAAATTGCAAAAGTGAAGTAGGCAATTAAATTTCGAATATTTGAGTTGTCATTCTTGCTTGTATAGTGCTTGTCCCTTGATTTCTCTATGTGTTGTTTCTCGTGTCTTTGATTCGTGTATTGTTTGTTATATCGTGATTAATATTTTATTATTGTTTTCTTTTCCTTCCTTTTTTCTGTAGATTGATTCGTGTATTGTTTTGTAATAAAAGTAGATTGATTCTTTTTCTTATACATTGTGCATGTTGTTTATAGCAAAAATATTTCTAAGGTTTATGTATATATTTATTTTTTTAGATCTTATTTATGAAATTACATTGAGTATATTGTTGCAAATATCG
>JACEIK010006269.1:0-27467 GCA_018107945.1 Datura stramonium | reverse complement strand
TCTTTAAAACCTAACAAATCTAGCACATCATGTATCTGTTCTAGTAATACATATACTATGAAGGTGTTTGGATTGACTTAAGAGCCTGTTTGGGTTATCTGAATAGCTTTTAAGAAAGCCAAACTTGTTTACATTAGATATCTATAAATTCTAACAAGTCTAGCATATCCAGAAAATTTAAAACAGAGAACCTGTTTTGGATTAGGTGTATTTAAGTAGCTTTTAAGCACCCAAGTGTTGAAAAGCATTTTTAAAAGTGAAGTAGCTAAAATTATGAATAAGCAGTTACGTATTTTTGGATAAAAGTGTTGAAATGAAATAAGTAGGTGATGGATTTGGTAAAAAATGTACTTATCTTGAAAAAATGACTGTCCTTGAAGCTGTTAACACTTGAGCTTATATTGCAACATTTTCAATTCTAAATTAATTCAAACAAATCAATTTATGTCTTGATTCACGTTTAGTTAAAAATTAATCAAATCACATATTTTTAACAAGTATAAACTAATTGTTTAAATAACATATAATAATTAATAATTCCACCAAGGTTTGTAAGTAAAAACATACCCCTCTTAAATAGTGCCAAAAGATGCATGTTGAAATTACAAGGGTTCTTCACTTTGATTTTTCACATTTTACCTTGGCGTGATGACTATTGTATTTCCGAATTTAGTTTAGTAGGAAAGGAGGCTATATATGAAGACACACTTGTAATTTAACCTCATTCACTTGCAGACCCTTCCATTATCATATATTGTAACGCAAGGGCGTCATTGAAGTCGACATGCAGACAAGTGATGTATCTCAATCACTTCGTATGCCTCGCCATACATTTGCTGATACAGAAGGATTTCTCTCAGGGAAAATTTCACACACATTGGAGAGAAGAATTAAGCAACATAAATTAGAACACGAAGAACAAAAGGGGAATGACGCTTGAACTAATACAATTTTCTCACATATTTGAAATACTGAACTGCGATTATTTCATCATGATCTTTGAATAAAATACAATTAGAGTAGCATATAAGCAACTTAGATAATAAAGAAAGAGAGGAAAAAGTGATGTTAGGGATTTTAGCGAGGGGTACTTAGGGATTATAAAAGTGTCAAATGTAAATTATTTGGTCAAATCTAAATAGCTTTTAAGCTGAAAAGCTATAAGTTGGGGTTCTTCAACCTATGCCTTTGTCTTAAAAGCACTCGACCTAAAAGAACTTTTGTGTGTGCCGAACATTAAAATAAGCCAAAAAGTGCTTTTAAGCTGGTTTGACTAACTTTTGAGTCCATCCAGACGCCCTCTAAAAGCTGCTCAAGCTATCTTAAGAACACTTTTGGCTTATTTTTGTGTTTGACAAACACAAAAAATTACTTTTAAATCACCACAAGTCAAAAATCATATGTTAGGACAATCCCAACATATTGCTTTCTAGCTTAAAATCTCTTTAGGTTTGCTTGTCGTTTAGGGGTTGTTGGGTATGCTAGACAAGAATAGATAGTCTTGGGATAAATATTAGTAACGGCTTATCCCTTGTTTGGTATTAATCCCGAGATAAGTTATACCAAGATTAGTAATTAGTACTAGGATAAGTTATCCCTGCCAAATGGTTGAATAATAGTATTGTGATTAGTTATCTGGGGATAAAATGATAAAAATGACAATACCCATGAAGTTCCTCAGACTCTTTTAGTGCTAAATAAGGTGGGGTATTTTTGTCAACAAACAACTTAGAAATTATGCAATGCAGGTTATTTTTAATAAAACAAATGAAACAGTCATTACAAATAATATCAGGATAACTTCTCTTCAAATCAAGCGACTCCATACATTATTATTCCTTACAATATCTGATTATTTCCAAAATACACCTCTACCAATAGTGTTCTAATTCCACTTTTCCTTCTTTGCTGTCTTTCCTCTGTTAATTTCCTATCTCTACCTTCAAATTCTAGATTTTGGCTACTTTGAACTGATCCTGATATGACTCGTTTTTGCTCTACTTTTATGGATGGTATATCCTCTTTATTTTTCTTTTTCTTCGGCAACAATCTACAAAATGTCAAAACCTATTTGTTTTGAGGTAGAGAAGGAAAGAAAAGCATATGTTCTAATGAAGATGTTGGTTTGCAAGTGCCCATCACCTACTTAGCAACTAATATTAGTATGTTGGGATGACCTTTTTTTTTCCCCCTTTTGACAATTTAAAGATGTTTTAAACTTGCAAACTTTAGACAATTATTATAAGTTATTTAAAAGTTCTTTGTACTTTTTAAAAATAATTTCTCCTCAATTTAGAATTTAAAATGAATTAAGACAACAATTAATTTGTACATGAATCAGTTTAGAAATTTAAAATCTCGTAGGAATTAGCCCTTTTGCAGTGTTAAACATATTTAAGGATAGTTCAGACATTTTAATAAGAAAATTGCTTATCAACAGTTCTTAACCAAATAGATCAGCAACTTATTTTCTGCTTTAATGCTTCTATCTAAACACATAATTACTTATTTATAAAATTAGCTCCAACACTTAAAAAGTACTTTTCAGCGCTTGGTGCTTACAAGCTATTGAAATTCAACTTAAGCCAAATGGGTTTTGTGAATGCATCTATATTTCAGAACTTTCAGACCCCACTTTGTGGGACTACCCTGAGTATGTTGTTGTATCTATATTTCAGAAATTGCAATTGCTGCTTTTTGCCACCAAAACATTTCCGGTTAATTTCAGTCCAGATTGTCCATGTGTGCTTCATGGAAACCAAGCTTTCAATAGTTATCAAGGTTAATTCATGGAAAACAGAACTAGTTTCTGATAGTAGGTAGCTATTGTTTTTAACCTAATGATAAAAAAGTATAAAGCTTTTCTTGTCTAACCTATATGCTAGTTACAGCGATTGGTTTGTTTCCGGAAAACAACTGAAGGGGTGGTTTCTGTAAAGAATTTTTCCAACTCATAGAAAACTGGTTTATTTATTCATTTTGTTGTTTATCAGGTGAAGTAAATTGTTGTACAAACCACTTCCTTTTTGATAAAGTAAGTTGAATCATTGATTGGCATCGAGAAAAAGTAGATCTGCTAGCTCCGTTACAAGGCAGCATAGTAAGTCTGGGAGCTAGCCAAAAAAGAATCATGATAAAAGGCTAGGCAGTGAAGAATTATTTACATATAAATGAACAAAAACACTTTCTCTAAAACAAGTTAATACACTGTTTTCCAAAGAGCAAAATTGAAGTCAGACGAAGACCGAGCTGTTTCCTGATCCAAACAGTGGAACATGGAAACTCTTATTATGATGTTGCTTTCTTTGGTTTATTTAGATATATATTATTAATCAGTTCATATAAGGTCTGGAATTCTAGTTGCAACACTTTTGATAGTTAATAATAGAAAAAAAGTTCTTTTGATATTTGTTGCAAACTTCTAACAATTTTCAAATGTCTCAGGTTTCTCATCTAATTCAGTTTCTCCCGCACATCAGATGGGTTTAGTCTCAGATCTTCCAGCTACAGTGTCTGCTATTAAGAATCCCAGTTCAAAAATTGTATACGATGAGCACAACCATGAGCGTTATCCACCTGGTGACCCGAGCAAACGTGCTTTTGCTTACTTTGTCTTGACAGGAGGCAGGTTCGTCTATGCCTCATTGGTTCGCCTCCTGATTCTTAAGTTTGTTCTGAGCATGTCTGCTAGTAAAGATGTCCTTGCACTTGCTTCTCTTGAGGTGGATCTTTCCAGCATTGAAGCAGGGTCGACCGTCACTGTCAAGTGGCGTGGAAAGCCTGTTTTCATCAGACGCCGCACTGAGGACGACATCAAATTGGCAAACAGTGTTGATCTCGGCTCCCTTCGTGACCCGCAACAAGATGCTGAGCGGGTCAAAAATCCAGAATGGCTCGTGGTTGTTGGGGTATGTACTCACTTAGGGTGCATACCTTTACCAAATGCTGGTGATTTTGGTGGTTGGTTCTGTCCATGCCATGGCTCCCATTACGACATCTCCGGTAGGATTCGCAAAGGACCCGCACCGTATAATCTCGAGGTGCCCACCTACAGTTTCTTGGAGGAGAACAAGTTACTTATTGGTTGAGAAATCATGTCTTTAAGTTGCAGGACAACTAGTAGTTGCTGGACCTAAATGGATCTTGCGTTTAGCTTTCTCGAGTTATACATGGATTTGTATTTACTGACCAGTACTTGGCAGCACCTTTTTTTGAGTGAATAATTCTGCTGGATGCTTGTTAAGAGATTTTCTCATGTTTCAAATTTATTTTGAATAAACTTACCAAAGATTTACATATTTATTAGTCCAGATATTTGATTGTGATTTGTGAGGTGGATGAACCTTTTCTTTTCACTGAAATCCAATTCTTTTTTACCCATCTGTTCTTGATTGAGGCTTTTTCGCAATGAACAATCACACACGTAGAGGCGAATTTATGATGCACGTGAATTCATGGTCTCTCCGTCAAATAGATATTTTCTGTACATACATTTGGTTTATTTTCTATTTTGAATTCTTATAGTGAAAATTATGACTCCGACACTGCAAACCAGACATATACTAGATTACATGAAGGTGCATGAAGTGTAAGAAGAAGTTCCAATTTGAGACTCCCTTTCAGGTTAGAAAATTGAAATCACAACACAGTTCTTAAAGCTCCTCTACACAAACTGAAAAGAGAACTCATTTAGTCCAAAAGTCAACAACTAAAAAGGGTAAAAATAGAAATAATAGTAAAAAAATTGTTCTGTTAACATATTGTTTTAGATTAAAAATATCTCTCCTTTCAAATTTCACCTATTGGGACCAAATTGCCCTTAAATTTGCCCATGAGGTGAAATTAAGTTAAAATTATTTCTTATCTTAAAGGATAAGTTTAATTTTATCCTTCAAATATAATTCCGAGCATTATTTGTCCCATAAGTTTGCAAAATTTGAGCATGTAAAGTTTTAACTTATTTAAATTATTCACAACACAGTTAAAATTAATGTTAAATTATTATTATTTTGGTTTCTCCCGATATTCAGTATCCGCATTGGAGCCCGACTAATTCACTTACTTACTCGTGAAACGATTTCATTCCTTTTTTTTTGGTATCGTTCTTCAAATATAACATGTGCATCATTCATCCTTTAAGTTTGCAAAACTTGAACACTTATAGTCTTTACTAATATAAATCATCCACAACATAGTTAATTATGTTAAATTTTTATTGTTTGGGTTTCTCCCTGTGTTCAGTATCCGTATTGGGGCCTGAACAATTCACGTACTTACTTGTGAAACTATTTCATTCTTTCTATCTGATACGCAAAATCATTAACTAATTTTTTTTGCATACTTTTATTTATAACAGTTCAATAAGACCTAAACGTCAAATATCAGTACACCTATATAACAACACATCATTATAGTAGCTATGAAATTTACAGATAAACGAACCACTATTACGAGGTTTGACAGTAGATTTTTTCACCTTTTTGTAAGTTATTTCGTGTTTGGATAAAATTATAATTATAATTAATCATTAAACACTAAATCATTTCTTGTATTTATTGTTTGCCTTTTTATTCAATTTTTCAATTTACAATTAATTTTTAATTTTCCCAGCATAAGTCTTTTATTAAACATAATAAAATAGGAATATCATCACTATTAAAAAGTCACATTATTTTTTAAATGATCATTATGTGACCTTATTAGTCAAATTTTTTTTATTATTTTTCTTGTATGGTAATATTAAGTGTGCAATAAATCTCCTTTTTAAGTTTTCAAGTTCTTAAAACAGTAAAAAATATGATAAATTTAATGAAAATTTATTATCTCTTTTTATATTCACGTTAGAAAAATTGTAAATATCACTTCACAAGTTTTCAAGGTTTTTAATTTCAATTTTTCAATTTATGTTAAAAAAAAAAACCTACAATCAATATTTAGAAACTCAATAATTTTTTACCTTTCTAATCAAAATTACATTATTTCCTTTTATAGTGACATAAACAACAACAGCCCAGTGTAATCCCACCAAGTGGGGGTCAGGAGAAGGTAGAATGTACGCTAACCTTATCACAACCTCAGAGGTAGAAAGACTGTTTTCGGTAGACCATTGACTTTAAGAGAAACTATATTGACATAAAGAATATAATAAATCTCTTTTTCACATTTTAAATTTTTATCTTAATTTCTCAAGTTGTGACAGTAACTGTATTTTAAAACTTTGAATTAAACTATTCAAATTAATGTATTCGTAAATAATGTTTTTACAACAAAATCTAATGTAATGTAATGCAAATATATAACAGCATCTTGTTAACTTGAATTAACTCATACGAATCTATTTATCTCAAAAGACATTTAATATTAAACGATAAAAATGTCCCCAAAATATTGATTAACTTTTATATCCTTTAATAATTATAATCTCTATAATAATAATGTACAAAAACATAAAAGCAATAAAAATCAACCTCTATTATATAACATTTGTCTAACGTGATTGAAAAACACATAATCAAAAAAGCTTATGTTATAGAAGTTGTGCAATAATCACCTTTCAAAACAATTGAAAAATATATTATAAGTTAGAATGTTAAGAGGATACTAATCATATATTTATGCAATTCTTATAGCTATTGAAAAAAATGAATCAAATATTTTCATTTTGTATTATTTATCATGAAATTTTTCATAATTATTAATTTTAAGATGCGGTGCTATAAAAAAAGTAAAGAAACTCAGTAAAGTTTCTCAAAATATAATCATATAAGTATTAGATATTTATTATTTTTTCTTTTTAATGAAGTGAAATTATTTGAAGAGTGTTCAATGATACTATCTAAAGGGGCCTATGTTTGGGGATGAAGGATCACAAAATGGTCAAAAGAAGCAAGAAAATTGTTAGAGGTGTAATATGGTCGATCTTCATTTTCATGAAAAACGAAGACCACCCAAACAACCCTTATTCATTAATGCATACTTGAAATAACCTTCCCTTTTTCCTTTACTTAATATAAATAGTAGTTTATTTAATTTGAGTAGTAGATTTTTATGATTTAAAATTTGATATGTTATTTTGAATGTAGAGAGAGCTTGTCTAGCTTTGGATTGTTTCTTGTGTAAAAAGAAGAGTTGCAAGGGTAGATCATCTCCTTTGAGATCTTTTCAGAAGTAGGTACTACTTGATTGAGTGAATTGGAGGTCCTTGTGCCTTCACAAGAGTTGCTACTTTCAATCATTTTTGTGTCTAGTTAGCTATTTTTACTTTTTTTTCTTGTATTACTGGATCTCTTTTAAATGTTAATATCGTCCTAATGTTAAGGTTCTAAATTTGATTAAATTACACCATTTTTATTTAATTTTTTCTTTGTATAAATTATATAGAGTTTATAATTAATTTTAAAACTTTAAATTTAATTAAATTTGTGTCTTTCTTATTTGAACTATGTAAAATAATTTTGTACACAAAAAAATGCATTTTGATTTTGTACGAATATCTTAATACTAATTTGACAAATATTATCAATTAAATTTTTATTAATCCTAAAATAGCGTTGCAGTAATTTTTGTGAATAATTTCTATTAGTTTGAATTTGGGACACTAACCGTAACAATGATATTTTACTTTAGCAAAGTCTCAAATATAACTACTGATATCAAAAAATTAATTTTCACCAAATTAAACATATTTAATTTAAAATATTTCATGTCATATGAGAAAAACAAATAATGCTTGAACCAAAAAATGTGACTTGAAGCTCTTGTCTTTTAAGATAACAAATCATCGAGTAGCAGTGTTTTGGATATGATATATTGAAAGAGATATAAAATTAATGTCATTATAAGATATTTAATCTTTAGGTTTAGAAGACAAAGGAAAATTGAACTATCACTTTCTTTCTTTATATGACTAATCCTAATTTTATACATTTCTTCTATATTTTTATTTTCTGTTCTAAATTAAAAACTCCATATGTCGTTTTATCCTACTATTTTATTTTATTTTATATAAAAAAATTAAACTCTAACATGATATGTTGATCTATTTTTCTTATCGGCAAAAGTCCATATACATGATTGGAATAAGTTTATTAGGATAATTTTAACTTCTTTTTGATCTTTGGATTAACGTGATCAAGAAGAGATTAATTTTAGGCTTCCATCAATGTATATGGACTTTAGTTGAACTATTTTAAGCTAATTGATAGACTTTAGTTGAACTATTTTAATTTTTAATGTATGTTTCACTAGCTTTCGGACTGAGTATGACATAACAACACAAGACAGATTTACTGAATTCGCACAAAACTCAATTTTCGACTCCTGAAATTCTATTATGGAGTTTACTCTATTATGCTAGGCTAGAATTACTAACTTGCCGAAGAAACTGGCTTTACATACCTTCGCTTCGGATTTTTCGACTAACAGGCGAAACTCGGTCGGTACTTCTGCTATTTCTCCCAACTGCATTCATATATATATCAATTAGAACTAAATACACTAATATTCTGGAAGAAAACATTACTTTCGATATATATATATATGGCCTAAACTTTGGCTTATCGAAAAACGATCGAAAACCTTTATTTCGAAAGTCGGAGAGGAGAAATACTCCACTTTAGGGCTAGGAGTATATTGACACTAATTTGGAGCAATTCCACTTACATTGGCTGTTAGCACGATGGGTCGCCGGCCGAATTTCACGAAATTAAACCCGAGGAATGCTCCTTACTGCTAAGTACCTCGGTATCTGAGATTAATTCAGTTTGGACCGTGTTTGACGGCGTATTCGGACGAAAATTAACAAGAAACCTCGTTCTCTGTTTCCTGCGTGTTCTCTGAAGTATGAAATGATTATGAAATAAATCGAAGTGGGGAGACCCTTTTATTCTTGGGACTTTTATGTCGCATTCATGGAATGCGATTTATAAGTCGAAGTTATAAGTCATGTTTGCCTTGCTGACGCGCCGACTTTTCCCCAGGCGCTTGTCCGATCTTTCTAGGGCCTTTTTCTAGCATGTATGACATTCAAACTCTTAACCAACATGCAAGTTGGCCATCTACGTGTCGAGGCTACGGGGTGTAACAACCGTATTGAAATAAGGTTTATAATAGCAAAATAATAATAGCTGGAATCAACTCTAGAAAAGGAAAACAAAGGAAAGAATAAAAAAATAAAATTGTTTCTTATTTCCATCAATCTCTTTTTATAATATAAAAGTTAAGTAACGCAATTTCACTTTCATACGTAAAATATATAATTTAGAATCTTGACAGATTATAATCTTATTTTTATTATTATTATACATAAAAGTGAAAACCGTTTTCGGATCATAATTGAGAAGAGTTATCTATTGATATCAATATATATTTATGATTTGCAATGATAGTAAATGAATTACGGTGGCAAACTATAAAAGTTGAATTATGTTTACTGCAACATTGTTTCTCCATATATATATATAGAGTACTTTCAAGTGTGTATGCATATATACTTATTGCACTTTCAAGATGATTATCACAGAGATAACAATTTATTTTATCACGATAAAGCAATCAAAATAAACAAAGAAAAATAAACTAATAATATCTTGTAAAAAATTATGAGATGAGATAAACAAACAATAACATATTAAAAATTATCTTTTGAATATATTATCGTTATTATTATATTCTAAATAACTTTCAAAATTTTATGAACAAATTAGTATTGAGAATCACGTCCTAAATGTAAGTTAAAATATAATGTAGAATCACATATATTATTATTATTATTATTATTATTATGTTATATCATTATCATTTTATCATTATGTTATCATTTGCTTGCTCTTAACGGTACCCAGGACTTTCCTTCGATTTTTTTTTACTACGTACCAATAATTAATGGCGAAATCATGATTTTTATTGAGAATCGAATTTAAAAATATGAAAAAGTGAATACATGAAGAAGTCAAGAAAACTCAACATCTACTATACATACATAAAAAATATATTATTTAATTATAAATTAAGATAATTATTATTGATTGTAATATAATTTTTAATATAATAGATCCAAATGAATTGTCTTGCTCCCACTTGACTCCCAGCTCTTGGGTACTCCAGCTAACAAGGCAAAATAAGATTGAAAAAAAGACAAAATGAAATACCTTACTACGTACGAGGTTGAATCTTTTCTTGAGTTTCACTACTCGGGTGGACCTCCAACTTGATTGTTATTAACATGACATTGGTTGAAGTATTCGATAATACAATTTTATTATCCCTAAAATTTTTTCTGTTATAGTCATGTTATATAAAAATTGAAACTCAAAATATAAACACTTAATTGCAAAAGTTGATGCATTCCTTGGTAACTGCAAATATCGCTGCACACGCGATATAATTCTTGAATATGTTTTTTCAAGCTCTCTCTTTGCATCATTTATGATTTCATAACCTCTATATCCAACTAACCCAAAATTTGGCAACACAATTTTAATATTTCGTGCTTTGATGTTGTTGCACTTTGCCTTTTTTTATTTTATTTGTTACTTTAAACAAAAATATCCGGACATATGCGATTTTTCTAAAAATGTGGGACCCGTTAACTTTTGATTGCCATTTGTTGAGTGAATTTATACAGTTCGAAGATATGCATTACGTGAGTTGATGTATTAATTACTAGCTAATTTAAAGAATTGTTTAAAATAGCTATTAATTACTAACTTTTAACATCTCGTTGAATTTATATGAATGCAATTGTTTAAATTAGTATTGGGTTCATACTAATCAGCCATATATGACATAATCATGCAGTAAAAGAAATCACTAATTGGTTTAACAACCCCAATCAAATACTTTCAAAAATTAAGTGTTAAAAGATTAATTAAAGGAGTAGACATACTGGGGAGTAAAGATAGGAGCAACAAAAATTAGATCATGTTCATGGATTAGCAGCGTACAAAAGCTCTATTTGTCTTTGTCATTCTGAGTCTCTTCTTTTTGCGTATAGCATCGCCACTCCCTTTGGCGCGTCACTAATTCGAAACTTAATTTGAAAGCCTATTCCGATCCGAGCGTTTTGGGATGCGGTAATAACCGGCAATTAATAGCAAGTGCTTTTCCTTGTGTGGATCCTATTTCCGCCTGGGAACTTGATGAGTGATCCACCTACACGTCTTGCTTTACTGTTATATCAGGAGTTACTCTACGTATTGCTTGGCGTGAAGCGAATGGTTATTTCTATCTTTTGTTGAATCTTTTTTACGGCTTGATAGATAATTTGATAAGCAAATGATTCTTTTCGTGTTTCAGAATACGGTTAACCAACTTGTTAACTAATCGGTCGACAAAATTGGATCGAATTTACTGTTTTATTTTCTACAATACTCGGCGACATGAGCGTGAAAGGGTTCAAGAATCAGTTTTCTTTTTATACGGGCTAAAATAAAATAAAATTAGAAAGCAAGAGTTTGATGTCAATATTTTTGAAAAGTTTAATGTGAAATTTGTTTAGATAATTACTATATATATATATAGTAACAAAGGCCTCCATGACACTCAAATTTAATTTCGTATTTAGCCCTTAAACAAAAAATCGCGATAGTAAAATATATTTGGAATGTATCAACATGCGCAACATGAATATAAGAAAAATTTACAAATAAATACAAGATATTTAAATAATAACAACAAATTCCATAAAAAGATAAGTCAGAATTGGAGATAATTTATAGAAGAGGTAAAATTGAAGAAGAACAACGAGGAAATATATATACTTTCATTGTTAAATTTATGGATTGTATTAACTTTATTTTTAATATAATTCGTGTTTTAAATCTTTTCAGCTGTTGCCTTGCATAAAATGCAGAACATTTGATGAATTTGTCTATTGGGTCTTGTGATGATTGTAAGGTGAAGGTGCCAAATGAACTCACTATCATGGTCCGATGCATCCCACACGGAACTTGCACTAGTTCAAGACATCTTAAAAAGTTGACAAGACTTGATGTCCCTCCATTGATAGTTGAGGTAGAAGTAAGGGCGGTACAAAGTAAGTCTTTCAAGAATGATGTTGAGCAACAACACAGGGTGATACGGCAGAGCTGTTGATTCTGAGGTGATAGCGAGTTAGAAAGACAAGCAAGAAGAAGAAGAAGCACTAATCCTAAATCTTTGTAGTAGAGAAGAAGACTCTAGTCATGCTGCAATAGGTATTCCCCGAGCACTACCTGTTTATGATCTATTGGGGGGTGGGGAGATAGCTCTGATTATTCGTTTAGGTGATAATATATCATTATGGACTGTTGTATTGTGAATGAAAATGTTCGTTTCTTGCACTTTTTCTGGCAGGGTGGTTTAACATATGGAACGAAAAGTATAAGATAATTGATGGACTTGCTGCTCACCTATCTGCCAAAGCATGCCAAAGGGTTTGGGGAAGAAGCAAAGTTATTTTCACCTTTTCTTCACTTTGAGAAATGCTTCCGCAATCGATATATGGCACAAGAGTTTCTATACATGAGCCGGTGATGATAACATCGCATTGTTTTTCTTTCCTTCGGATGCAAAGTGTCACTCCTGTTACCACTTACTTCCATCAAATTCGCGTTGTTGTCATTTTATTTTCTCAATACGGTACCGGCGGGGATTATGATCATTTGGTTGAGAGATGATTCGTGATGAACTTGCTTTTCAGAGCAATTATCATAAGCCTTGGTATTGGTTTTCACATCCACGAAGCGCCCCTGCGTTACTGGAAGTAAGTTTTTACTTGATATTAGATCAAAGATGAACCACAAACAGCTTAGATCTTGGTTTTCATTCTTAAGTTGTTTGATTTAAGCTAGGGGTCTATCGGAGCTTGTCTCTCTATCTCGTACTACGAGGTAGAGTGGAGTTTGCGTACACTCTACCCTCCCCATACCCCATATGTTGTTGCTAGAAGTTGTTTGAGGAATTGGTTGGCAGGATTCCAAAACCAAACACTACTTATAGGGCGTTTTAGATCGAAGCAGGATTCTAGTAGGCTTGTCAAATGGCATCAAGCGGATTAAACACAGGATACTTCAAACTTAAGGAATGTTTTGCCTGCCAAAGATCATGTAAACCTTACGGCAAACTCGATGTGCTGAGAGTCCTATTAGCCCTTTAAGCAACAACGTAAGCATTGGGTCGGGCACTTCCTGAAGCATTTGTACTCTGCATTTCATGTTGAGCTTCTCAATATGAGCTTGTTTATTGTACCATTTAATGAAAAAATGAAAACTTTTGAGACCTCGTGAACGCGTTTGTGAGGTACTGTTGGTTTGTGATGTGAAAGTTAGGCACATATGACTCGTTGGAACTTTCTTGGGGATTTCTCGATTATCAACAAATAGAAACTTAGTTTTTTTTCTTTAATTGAAGAACCTAATGTCATGTGAAATGTAACCATATGTAGCCATGTCATGTTTGTTTTGATGTACATGGTAGATTAAGGTAAGTTTCTTGGTCGGCTTGATGCGATCATTTCGGGTCTCTGAATGGTGTATTGGTTGTGAAAGTAGGTCTCGCGTGTCGGGACGAGGTTGCTCTCTAGAGACAATAGCATCTTTCGTCTCTCAATTATTGGTAAATTCTTATTTTGGTGCTTGAGATAATAACGGTTGATTTCTCATATGGTTATCAATTAATAGTTATTATCTCAAAAAGTCACATGTCTTGATCTTCAATAAAGAAAGTGACTTTTTAAAATAATAACTATAAATTGGTGATCATATAAAAGTCAACTCGATAATGAATCATTGCATTAAATCTTCAATTAATTAATTTGTGTGTTGGTGTTTCTATATAAGAAATATAGATGGATTAATTTTAGAACTATATATTATCAAATATATATATATATATATATATATGACTAAACATTTATCAATACTAAACAACAATTTTATGTTTGGTCAAAATTTCAAAAGTATTTCTGAGGAAAAACTATTTTCTCTGGCTTTTGTTATTATTTAAAAGTATTTTTGTCAAAAAAATTGATCAAACAACGTCAAAATTTTTAAAATATACAATGTTTTTCAAAGGTTAACCAAACAAATTATAAGTTGCCAATATATTTGAATGACATGATTTTAATATTCAATTTTTAACTTTCAAAACTTATTTATTATCTAATAATCTAACTTTGATTTAAAGACAATTATGCAGGGAGATTAGTAATGTAAAAATGTAATTTTTGTTTAAAACCATTATTAATTACTAACTTTTAACATCTCGTTGAATTTATATAAATGCAATTGTTTAAATTAGTATTGGGTTCATACTAATCAACCATACTAATCATGCAGTAAAAGAATCACTAATTGGTTTAACAACTTTAATCAAATACTTTGAAAAAAATTAAGTGTTAAAAGATTAATTAAAGGAGTAGACATACTAGAGGAGTAAAGATAGGAGCAACAAAAATTAGATCACGTTCATGGATTAGCAATGTACAAAGCTCTATTTGTCTTTGTCTGTTCTATGAGTCTCTTCCTTTTTGCGAAATATAGCATCATGCACTCCCTTTGGCAGCATCCGAGGAAATTCGAAACTTAATTTGAAAGCCCTAGCCGATCCGAGCGTTTTCGGGATGCGGTAATAACCGGCGAATTAATAGCAAGTGCTTTTCCTTGTGTGGATCCTATTTCAATGGGAACTTGATTAGTCGATCCACCTACACGTCTTGCTTTTACTGTTATATCGGGAGATACTCGTATTGCTTGGCGTGAAACGAATAGCGGATTTATTTCTATCTTTGAATCTTTCTTACGGCTTGATAGATAATTTGATAGCCAATGATTCTTTTCGTGTTTGAATACGGTTAGCAACATGGTAACTGTCGATTACGACAAGTGGATCGAATTTTACTGTTTATTTTTCTACAGTACCTCGACGTGACATGAACGTGAAAGGAGTTCCAAGAATCGGTTTTCTTTTTATACGGGCTAAAATAAAATAAAATTAGAAAGCAAGAGTTTGATGTCAATATTTTTGAAAAGTTTAATGTGAAATTTACAATTTAAATATATATATATATATATATATATATATATATATATATATATATATAGTAACAAAGGAGCTTCCATGACACTCAAATTTAATTTGTGTTAGCCCTTAAACAAAAAATCGCGATAGTAAAATATATTTGGAATGTATCAACATGCGCAACATGAATATAAGAAAAATTTACAAATAAATACAAGATATTTAAGAAATATGTAACAAATTCATAAAAGAAGAGTATGAATTGGGGTAATTTATAGAAGAAATTAAGAATTAAGAAGAAGAACAATAGAGAAATATATATACTTTCATTATTAAATTACTTGATTGTATTAAATTGTTTAATATAAGGAATTTGTTGTTATCTTCTTCCCATACAAGGATCAAAATACTCATTTAATTGGGATTAGGGATGTTAGGATGCGAGAAAAGAAAAGATGAGATATCTTAAGATTAAAATTTGAATTTAATTTTATATTAATTTAATAAATTTGTATTATTCAATCAAACACAATATAAAAGTAGTTTCAACTTCAATCCGGATATTCCTACTCATCCATTAAACTCGAAAATTAATTTAATCCCACGTCCCAAGTAGAATCAATTAGCCTATCTAGTAATATAACCTCAGGGATTATAATTTTGTTTTTGCATTCGGTTTCTAAAAAGGGTTACACTAATTCTTAATTTTCAAGGAATCCTTCATCAGTGATTGTGAATGACTGATTTTTTTCAAATCTTTTTCGACCTTGATTTGTAAAGCAAGTCGAAAGATTGAGACATTGTATTGTGTCTATGTAGCGATTGGACAGAAACATTTAATTGTGGCACAACTAATTCAAATTCTCTCAGAAGTGAATGCTTTGGAATATTGCCAAAACGACTCCTAATAGTATTATTATCACTATTATATTAGATTAGCATCCTTCCAATTTTGTTTTTCCTTAAATACCCTTACTAATGCATTGCCAACTCGTGATGACACGAGTAAGGATAAGGTCTTCCTACGTTCTAATCTATTTGGCTTTTGTGAAGTTACAAATAAATTCGCTTTTAATATTAGGTGCTATATTTTATACATAATTAAGTATTGAAAACAAAACTTCATAAAATATCCTTATTTGGGATTTTTCCAAATTTGACCCAAATTCACCTTTTTGTCACCTTACTTCCCAATTGCACCTTTTAGCAGAAGAGAGGACGATAGAATTGAGGTTTCTCATCCCAAAAAATTGGTTTCCACCATGGTATGTTTCTCATTGCTTCCTCAGTTTCTCTTGTTTGCTTCAGTATTAAATTCTCATTGATTTTCTTTTATTTATGGCAATGTATTATTTTAAGTCCAAGTAAAGGTGGGTATACTTTTTTACTTTGTTTATAGAGAGCGCAGGTGTTCGGGCCTTCATCTTTGGACTAATTCTACGTGAATGGGGTATATATATGTATAGGAAGATGTCTAAGGGGATTTTATATAAATCTATTGTATACACATAAAGTGGGACAAGGTGGGAGTGACCTCGATGGATAGATGAGAGAAAGTGAGTGGATATGATTTGGGCATGTGAATAGAAGAAGCTGTAGATGCCCCGCGAGGAGGTGTGAGGGTTGACCTTTGGAGGATGCCGGGAGAGGTAGAGGTAGGTCGAAGAAGTGTTGGGAGGTGATTAGACAGGACATGATATCTATTGAGCTTATTGAAGACATGACCTTAGATAGGAGGGTTTTGAGAGTAGATGTTCAACGTGAGTGTGAGAGGTTGAAAATGACGGATGCAGGAGAGGTAGAGGGGACATGATATCTCTTGAGCTTATCGAAGATGTGACCTTAGATAGAAAGGTTTTGGGGAAGTGTAGATGTTCCACTGTGGAGGTGTGAGAGGTTGAAAGCTGGCGGATGCCGGGAGGTAGAGGAGGACATGATATCTGCAGGCTTATCGAAGATGTGACCTTGCTTAGATAGGGGTTTTGGGGAAGTGTAGATAACACTTGTGGAGACATGAGAGGTTTAAAATGACGGATGCCAGGAGAGGTAGAGGAGGACATGATATCTCTTGAGCTTATCGAAGATGTGACCTTAGATAGGAGGGTTTTGGGGAAATTAGATGTTCTGTGGAGGTGAGAGGTTGAAAATGACGGATGCAGGAGGTAGGGGAGGACATGATATCTCTTGAGCTTATCGAAGATGTGTGCCAAATAGGGAGGTTTTGAGAGTGCATAGATGTTCCACTGAGGAGGTGTGAGAGGTTGAAAATGACAGATGCCAGGAGAGGTAGAGGCGGGCCGAAGAAGTATTGGGAGGTAATTAGATAGGACATGATATCTCTGAAGCTTATTGAAGACATGATCTTAGATAGGAGGATTTTGAGGAAGTGTAGATGTTCCAGAGGGAGGTGTGAAGTTGAAAATGACGGATGCGGGAGAGGTAGAGGCGGGCTGAAGAAGTATTGGGAGGTAATTAGATAGGACATGATATCTCTTGAGCTTATTGAAGACATGATCTTAGATAGGAGGGTTTTGAGGAAGTGTAGATGCCCCGGAGGTGTGGTTGACAATGGCGGATACCGGGAGAGGTAGAGGCGAGGCCGAAGAAGTATTAGGAGGTGATTAGACAGGACATGATATCTCTTGAGCTTATCGAAGACGTGATCTTAGATAGGAGGGTTTGGAGTCACAGATTAGGGTAGAAGGTTAGTTGATAGAGTGTTCTCTCGCTTTCCTATAGGATAGACTTGGTGGTCTGCCATTTTCTGATAGTATTAACATTATTCTCATAGTTTCTTGTTTTTAATTTTTGGTTTTCACTTGTGTTTTGTGTTGATTATCACATTATTGAGTTTGTCATTACTGTTCTCTCTTATGTATGTGTGTACTACTCTCCATTTTGCTTACTTCATTATTATTTACTGCTCATTTCTATAGTCTCTTTCAAATTGCTTTGAAATACTTTATTTAAATTTGAGGTCCTGTGGATACAACCTCTCTATCTCTACGAAGTGGGGGTAAGGTTTAGTACATTCTACCCTTCTCAGACCACAAGTGTGGAATTACACTGAGTATGTTGTTGCTGCTGTTGTTGTTGAATTCTTTTACTTAAACATCATTAACACCTTGCATAATTGCATAAAATCCGGCATAACGCAAGCTTGGTCTTATATATCTGCGTGGTACTGACAAGAATATCTGCAAAAAGTTGATTTTCAGCAGTAATGCATATGAGTAAGGTAAAATTTTAGCAGGATAGCTAGGCTGAGTAATGAACTTAGCTTACTTACCAAGCTAGATGCACATTTAGTGCAGCTCAATGCAGCAACAAGCTAAGCGAGCACAAGCTAAACAAACTTAGGCTGGCGTTTTCTTCCGATCAATCTATCAGTAGTCTTAATTACCCCTAATCTTTTGCATTATTTGTATAATTGCTTTGCATATGACTGCATTTGCCAATAACTATTTTTGCTATGTTGTGCTTGTGCGGCGACAATATGTGGTGGGTGACGAAGGATTTAACTTTACCCTTGTTTTTTGCGTAAAATGTCTTAAATTTGCTGTACATCGGTAAGTTAGATTGTTACTAAATATGTCATTGTTAAAGTTCAGTCATTTTACTGTCCTTCTTATTAGCTTTTGTTTTCTTTGCCATTTTGCTCTCTTGAATGAAAATTTCTGCTCTCTTTGATTTTCCATGACGTGAAAAGAATAGAGGTGAATTTATGTGTAAGAATTAGGTCCCACGTGAATCCGTGGTTATCCGACTAAACTCCGTATATCATGTGTATAATTCAATTTATGGTATTTGAATGCGAATCTAGTGTTGTCTCTACTAATCTATGTTTGAAAGTATATCTTTAATTCGGACCATTCATTTTCGCTATTTTTGCAAATGAAATAACTAAAATTTTATCATTATGAATACATTTTAGATGTCAGTTCAATAGGTTATGAACAATTAAAAAAGTATTACGTCCATGTTTTGGTTTCCCTCTTGGAATTGAAATCTTTTTTATTAAATTAAACAAGAAGATCACATGTATAATATAAGGAAGGGGAAGAGAAAATCGATATGGAATCGAAGAGAGCGTGGGAGAAAAGAGATGGAGAAGAGAGACGAGGAAGAAACATGAGTTTAATTAAAACGACCAAAAATCCTTCTATATGAAATGTGCTTGCATTATAAATTAAGGGCATTTAAGAAGGAAACAATAAATGGGACAATGTTAACCAACTACCTTAACCTTTAACGTAGTAGGTTAGCAAACCTATATATATGTGTGCGCGTGCGCGCCACGCGTGTCAAAGGAAGTTAGCCAAAAAATCCTCCACGTGACGAGCAAAATCAAAATCAAGATATAAATGGATCAACATCTTATTCTTCTTCAAGAATGTCAAAATCTCGTTCATCATCATTATATATATCATCTCTTTTCCTTTTTGACTTCATCAATTAGGGATCGTCTTATTGCTACTTCTTTTCCCTTTCTATATAAGCTTGAAGTACTCCTCCTTGAACCATTAATTTTCTAGGCAATTTCACTTGTTGCAGCAACATCACTTCAAGTGAAATTAGAATCTCCATCAAATACTTCATCTCCGTGATTTTTAGGAACTCCAGTAAGTCATTCATTTAGCCTCATCAAATTTTTCCAAAAAAGTTAGATCAATTATATTGTGAGCGACTGAGCATTGAAACGACGCCTCAATGCTCTATTGTATTTAATAGACACTAGATCAGAATTTAGAGACACTTTAGCTAGTGTCTATTTCTATTCTTGGTATGAATTGCAAATCGCGTACCAAAGTAATTAATATTCCCTTTGTATCAATTTGTTTGTCTTGCTTTCCTTTTTAATCTATTTTAAAAAGAATGCTTCTTTCCTAATTTGGTAACTCTTTAATTTCAATATCCTGCTTGGCATTAGATCACAAGATTAAAGAGTATTTTAATATATTCTGTATATCTTTAATTTAAAAAACCACAAGATTCTTCTTTACTTTCTTATACTTCGTGCCCAACTCGGTTTAATTTGTGATGGGAACCTTCTTCCCTTAAACCGAGGCTATAATAACTAGATTGTTTGTAGCTTTTTAAGGCCGATTATGCTGATTTTTGACTAATTTAGAGGTTTGGAAAACACCAAGTTAATGAACAACTCAATGAATTAATTTAATTCGAGTTTATCCTCGTAGTGTAATCCATCATGGTTCTTTGAATCTCTTGTTTATAGTTCTAGTTTGGTATGCGTGGAGTGAGTGGTATCTTAGGCTTGAAGTTGTTGCCATGATTACTCAAAATTTGTGTCGTGGTCTATCTTTCAATTTCTATCTTCTTGTAATACATTGATTCTTTCTTTGTCTTAATAATCAATTATTAGTGGCTTACCGTCCATAGTCATCGTGGTGTGTCAACTTCTTTCGCCTCCATTTTGTTAGTTCTGTTTTCTATGGCATGACTATCATTAAATACTGATAATATTCCGTGTTTTAAATCTTTTCAGCTACTGCCTTGATAAAATGCGGAACATTTGATGGAATTTGTCTATTGGAGTGCTGTGATCATTGTAAGGTGAAGGTGCCAAATGAACTCACTATCATGAATTCTGAGTGCGTCCCACCTGGAACTTTTCAGTTCAAGACATCTTAAAGAAAGTTCTGAAGCAAGACTTGATGTCCCTCCATTGATAGTTGAGGTAGAAGTAAGGGCGGTACAAAGTGAGTCTTTCAAGAATGATGTTGAGCAACAACTGGAGATGATCACGGTAGAGCATAGTCAGTTACGAGGTGATAGCAGAGTTAGAAAGACGAGCAAGAAGAAGAAGAAGTCTAATCCTACGTCTGTGATAGAGAAGAAAGACTCTAGTCATGCTTGTAGTGTTAAAGGCACTACCTGTTTATGATCCTATTTGGAGGTGAGGAGATTAGCTCCTGAATTATTCGTTTAGGTGATAATATATCATTATGGACCTGTTGTATTGTGAATGAAAATGTTCGTTTTCTTGCACTTTTTCTGGCAGGGGTGGTTTTAACATATGGAGCAAAGTACAAGATAATTGATGGACTTCTTTGCTCACCTATACGCAAAGCATGCCAAAGGGTTTGGGAAAACGAAGTTATTTTCACCTTTTCTTCACTTTGAAATGCTTCCGCAATCTGATATATGGCCTAAGAGTTTCTATACATCAGAGCCCAGTGATGATAACATCGCATTGTTTTTCTTTCCTTCGGATGCAAGGTAATTACTCTATATTTTTCACCTTACTTCCATCAAATTCGCGTTGTTGTCATTTTATTTTTCTCAATACAGGTACGAGCAGGATTATGATCATTTGGTTGAGAAGATGATTCGTGATGAACTTGCTTTCCGAGCAATTATGATAAACGCAGTGTTGGTTTCACATCCTGAAGCGCCCTTGCGTTCTTGGAGTAAGTTTTTACTTGATATTAGATAAAGATGAACCACAAACAGCTTAGATCTTGGTTTTCATTCTTAAATTTGTTTGATTTAAGCTACAAATTCTATCGGAAACAGTCTCTTTATCTCGTACTACGAGGTAGGGGGTGGAGTTTGCGTACACTCTACCCTCCCCATGCCAATATGTTGTTGTTGCTAAGTTGTTTGAGGAAATTGGTTGGCAGGATTCCAAAACAAACACTACTTATGGGGCGTTTTTAGATCGAAGCAGGATTCTAGTAGCTGTCAAATGGCATCAAACGGGATTAAACACGGGATACTTCAAACTTACGAGGAATGTTTTTGCCAAAGATCATGTAAACCTTAAAGCCAAAACTCGATGTGTTGGGAGTCCTATTAGCCCTTTAAGCAACAACGTAAGCATTGGGTCGGCACCTGAAGCATCTGTACTCTGCATTTCATGTTGAGCTTCTCAATATGAGCTTGTTTCTGTACCATTTGGTAGAAAAAATGAAAACTTTTGAGACCTCGTGAACGCGTTTGTGGTAGCTGTTGGTTTGTGATGAAAGTTAGACGCACATATGACTCTCGTTGGAACTTTCTTGGGGATTTCTCGATTATCCAAAATAGAAACTTAGTTTTCTTTAATTGAAGAACCTAATGTCATGTGAAATGTAACCGTATGTACCATGTCATGCATTTTGATGTTACATAGTAGATTAAAGATGACCCTGATCGACCCGTCCCCGATCATTCCGGGTCTCTGAGATGGTGTATTGGTTGTAGAAATTATGGTCTCGCGTGTCGGGACGAGGTTTATATAGAGACAATAGCATCTTTCGTCTCTCAATTATTGGTAAATTCTTATTTTGGTGCTTAGGATAATACTTGAGTTGATTTCTCATATGGTTACTCAAATAGTTATTATCTCAAAAAAGTATGTCTTGATCTTCAATAAAGAAAGTGACTTTTTAAAATAATAACTATAAATTAGTGATCATATAAAAAGTCAACTCGATAATGAATCATCGCATTAAATCTTCAATTAATTAATTTGTGTGTTGGTGTTTCATATATAAGAGATATAGATGGATTAATTTGAAAACTATATATTATCAAATATATATATATATATATATATATATGACTAAACAATTTTATCAATACTAAAACAACAATTTTATGTTTGGTCAAAATTTCAAAAGTATTTCTGAGGAAAAACTATTTTACTGGCTTTGACAATATTCCAAAAGTACTTTTTTTGTCAAAAAAATTGATCAAACACGTCAAAATTTTAAAATGTACACATATGTTTTTTCAAAGGTTAACCAAACAAGTCTCAGTTGCCAATATTATTTATATGTATGCATGATTTTAATATTCAATTTTTAACTTTCAAAAACTTATTTATTATCTAAAAATACTAACTTTGATTTAAAGACAATTATGCGGGAGATTAGTAATGTAAAAATGTAATTTTTGTTTAAAATAGCTATTAATTACTAACTTTTAACATCTCGTTGAATTTATATAAATGCAATTGTTTAAATTAGTATTGGGTTCATACTAATCAACCATACTAATCATGCAGTAAAAAATCACTAATTGGTTTAACTGCTTTAATCAAATACTTTCAAAAATTAAGTGTTAAAAGATTAATTAAAGGAGTAGACATACTAGAGGAGTAAAGATAGGAGCAACAAAAATTAGATCCTGTTCATGGATTAACGAAAATGTACAAAAGCTCTATTTGTCTTTGTCATTCTACTAGTCTCTTCCTTTTGCGTATATGCCCTTCCCTTTGGCAGCATCTAGAGTCGAAACTTAATTTGAAAGCCTATTTCGATCGAACGTTTTCCGGGATTACCGGTAATAACCGACGAATTAATAGCAAAGTGCTTTCCTTGTGGATCCTATTTCAATGGGAACTTGATTAGTCGATCCACCTACACGTCTTGCTTTTCTTGTTATATCGAGTTACTCTACGTGTTGCTTGGCGTGAACGAATGGCGGATTTATTTCTATCTTTTGTTGTGAATCTTTTTTTGGCTTGATAGATAATTTGATAAGCCAATGATTCTTTTCGTGTTTCAGAATACGGTTAACCAACATGTTAACTAATCGATTACGACAAAATTGGATCGAATTTTACTGTTTATTTTTCTACAGTACCTCAACGTGACAGACGTAGAAAGGAGTTCAAGAATCAGTTTTCTTTTTATACGGGCTAAAAAAAAATAAAATTAGAAAGCAAAGTTTGATGTCAATATTTTTGAAAAGTTTAATGTAAATTTACAATTTAAATAATTACTATATATATATATATATATATATATATATATATATATATATATATATATATATAGTAACAAAGGCTTCATGACACTCAAATTTAATTTCATCTTTAGCCCTTAAACAAAAAATCGCGATAGTAAAATATATTTGGAATGTATCAACATGCGCAACATGAATATAAGAAAAATTTACAAATAAATGCAAGATATTTAAATAATAACAACAAATTCATAAAAGATAGAGTCAGGGTGGAATGAATTTATATTAGAAGAAATTAAGAATTAAGAAGAACAATAGAAATATATACTTTCATTATTAAATTACTTGATTGTATTAAATTGTTTAATATAAGGAATTTGTTGTTATCTAATATTTCCATACAAAGGATCAAAATACTCATTTAATTGAGGGATTAAGGGATCATTCGATGCGAGAAAAAGAAAAAATGAGATATCTTAAGATTAAATTTGAATTTAATTTTATATTAATTTAATAAATTTATGTTGTCAACTAACCAAACACAATATAAAAGTAGTTTCAATTTTAATCCGGATATCCCTGCTCATCCCATTAAACTCGAAATTATTTAATCCCATGTCCCAAGTAGAATCAATTAGCTTTGTCTAGTAATATAACCTCGAGTTATAATTTTATTTGCATTCGGTTTCTAAAAAGATTACTAATTCTTAATTTTTCGAGGAATCCTTCATCGGTGATTGTGAATGATTGATTTTTTCAATCTTTCATTGCTTGATTTCATAGAAGCAAGTCAGAAAGATTGAGACATTAATATTAATGTCTATGTAGCAATTGAACATGAACGTTTAATTGTGGCACAACTAATTCAAATTCTCTCAAGTAGATGCTTTGGAATGTCCTTAAGCGACTCCCTAATAGTATTGTATCACTATTATATTAGATTAGCATCCTTCCAATTATTGTTTTTCCTTAAATACCCTTACTAATGCATTGCCAACTCATTGATGACACGAGGTAAGGATAAGTTCTTCCTACGTTCTAATCTATTTGGCTTTTATTAGGATTTTACTCGTGAGATTACGCTTTAATATTGGAATTCTTTATATTATATACAAAATTAAGTATTGAAAACAAAACTTCATAAAATATCCTTATTTGGGATTTTTCCAAATTTGACCCAAATTCACCTTTTTGTCACCTTACTTCCCAATTGCACCTTTTAGCAGAAGAGAGGACGATAGAATTGAGGTTTCTCATCCCAAAAAATTGGTTTCCACCATGGTATGTTTCTCATTGCTTCCTCAGTTTCTCTTGTTTGCTTCAGTATTAAATTCTCATTGATTTTCTTTTATTTATGGCAATGTACTATTTTAAGTCAAGTAAGGTGGATATACTTTTTTTACTTGTTTTAGAAGTGTAGGTGTTCGGGCTAGCTTGCGTGCCACACGGATTTGATTCTACGTGAATATAAAGAATTATATATATGTATAGGAAGATGTCTAGGGGATTTATATAAATCTATTGTATACACATAAAAATTGGGACAAGGTGGATGTGACCTACCGATCTTTGGATAAGATGAGAAAGTGAGACTGATATGATTTGGACATGTGAATAGAAGAGCTGTAGATGCCCCAGCGAGGAGGTGTGAGGGTTGACTATAATGGAGGATGCGGAGAGGTAGAGGTAGGTCGAAGAAGTATTGGGAGGTGATTAGACAGGACATGATATCTCTTAAGGCTTATTGAAGACGCTGAAGCCTTAGATAGGAGGTTTTGAGGAAGTGTAGATGTCCCCGAGGAAGTGTAAGGGGTTGAAAATGGCGGATGCCGGGAGATGAGAGGATGATGTCTCTTAGGCTTACCGAGGATGTGACCTTAGATAGGAGGGTTTTGAGGAAGTGTAGATGCCCCACTGAGGAGTGTGAGGGTTGAAAATGACGGATGCGACATGATATCTCTTGAGCTTATCGAAGATGTGACCTTAGATAGGAGGGTTTTGAGGAAGTGTAGATGTCCCACTGAGGAGGTGTGAGGGGTTGAAAATGACGGATGCCAGGAGAGGAGGACATGATATCTCTTGAGCTTATCGAAGATGTAACCTTAGATAGGAGGGTTTTGAGGAAGTGTAGATGTCCCACTGAGGAGGTGTGAGGGGTTGAAAATGGCGGATGCCAGGAGAGGAGGACATGATATCTCTTGAGCTTATCGAATATGTGATCTTAGATAGGAGGGTTTTGAGGAAGTGTAGATGTTCCACTGAGGAGGTGTGAGAGGTTGAAAATGGCGGATTCCAGGAGAGGTAGAGGTGGGCCGAAGAAGTATTGGGAGGTAATTAGATAGGACATGATATCTCTTGAGCTTATTGAAGACATGATCTTNAGGTGTGAGAGGTTGAAAATGACGGATGCCAGGAGAGGTAGAGGAGGACATGATATCTCTTGAGCTTATCGAAGATGTGACCTTAGATAGGAGGGTTTTGAGGAAGTGTAGATGTTCCACTGAGGAGGTGTGAGAGGTTGAAAATGACAGATGCCAGGAGAGGTAGAGGCGGGCCGAAGAAGTATTGGGAGGTAATTAGATAGGACATGATATCTCTTGAGCTTATTGAAGACATGATCTTAGATAGGAGGATTTTGAGGAAGTGTAGATGTTCCACTGAGGAGGTGTGAGAGGTTGAAAATGACAGATGCCAGGAGAGGTAGAGGCGGGCTGAAGAAGTATTGGGAGGTAATTAGATAGGACATGATATCTCTTGAGCTTATTGAAGACATGATCTTAGATAGGAGGGTTTTGAGGAAGTGTAGATGCCCCACCGAGGAGGTGTGGTTGACAATGGCGGATACCAGGAGAGGTAGAGGCAGGCCGAAGAAGTATTAGGAGGTGATTAGACAGGACATGATATCTCTTGAGCTTATCGAAGACGTGATCTTAGATAGGAGGGTTTGGAGTCACAGATTAGGGTAGAAGGTTAGTTGGTAGAGTGTTCTCTCGCTTTCCTATAGGATAGACTTGGTGGTCATACTTGTACCTACCAGTAGTATTAGCATTATTCTCATAGTTTCTTATTTTTTAATTTTGGTTTTCACTTGTGTTTTTTGTGCTTCGGTTATCACATTATTGGGTTGTCATTACTGTTCTCTCTTATGTATGTGTGTACTACTCTCCATTTCGCTTTACTTCATTATTGTTACTGCTTTCATTTCTGTAGTCTCTTTTTCAAATTGCTTTGAAATACTTTATTTAAGCTGAGGGTCTATTGGATACAACCTCTCTATCTCTACGAAGTAGGGGGTAAGGTTTGCGTACACTCTACCCTCCTCAAACCACAAGTGTGGAATTACACTGAGTATACTGTTGTTGGTGTTGTTGTTGAATTCTTTTACTTAAACATCATTAACCTGCTTATAATTGCATAAAATCCAGCATAACGCAAGCTTGGTTTTATATATACTGCGTAATTTTTTAGCAAGAATATCTGCAAAAAAGTTGATTTTCAGCAGTATTGCATATGAGTAAGGTAAAATTTTAACGGGATAGCTAGGCTAGCGAGTAATGAACTTAGCTTACTTACTTTCAAGCTAGATGCACATTTAGTGCAGCTCAATTCAGCAACAAGCTAGCAGAGCACAAGCCTAAAGACCTGCCTAAACTTAAACGCGTTTTCTTCAAATCCCTGTAATCTATCAGTAGTCTTAATTACCCCTAATCTTTTGCATTATTTGTATAATTGCTTTGCATATGACTGCATTTGTAATAACTATTTTTGCTATGTTG